>JARQOD010000341.1:0-97183 GCA_033576555.1 Oophaga sylvatica
TAGCGTGGCTACCGGGGGGGGGCAGAGGGGGCGGTGGCCCCAGGCCCAGCCCTCTGAGGGGGCCCACCCGGAGCTACGCTACTGTAACTATCGGCATGCACAGCGCGCCCATACAGTTACATTCTGCGGCAGAGCAGGGAGAATCGATCTCCCTGCTCTGCCGCCCGGCCGCTGTGGGGCCCCTGAGCTGGCGGTGGGGGGCCCTGTGCCAGCAGTAGGCCCCCCGCCCGTAATCGGAGGGTCAGCTGTATTGGCATCCAGCCAATACAGCTGACCGCATTGAGAGAGAAGAAGCGAGCGCTCCTTCTCTCCCATAATCCCCCTCTCAGCGTCTGACAGCGGGCGCGATGACGTCACTGCCCGGCGCCCGCTGTCAGGAGAAGAGAGGGGGAGCAGTGAGCAGCGCAGGAGCCGGGAGCAAGAGAGGGGAGTACTGGATTTATTATTTTTGTAAAGGGGTGCATTATAATACAGAGGCTGCCTATGGGGGTGCATTATAATATAGAGGCTGTCTATGGGGAGTGCATTATAATACAGAGGCTGTCTATGGGGTGCATTGTTTTCTAGGGCCCATGCACCTGGCATTACTATATTATAGAGAGTTGCTTTAGAATTTAGAGGGCACAGAACCACACAATAGGTGCAGTAATAGGGACACATACGGCAGCAGAGGCTCAGTATTGGGGTATCAGGTGTAGTAATAGGGACACATACGGCAGCAGTGGCTCAGTATTGGGGTATCAGGTGCAGTAATAGGGTCACATATGGCAGCAGAGGCTCAGTATTGGGGTATCAGGTGCAGTAATAGGGTCACATATGGCAGCAGAGGCTCAGTATTGGGGTATCAGGTGTAGTAATAGGGTCACATATGGCAGCAGAGGCTCAGTATTGGGGTATCAGGTGCAGTAATGTATCGACCCGCCACCACAATTGTGGATTACCAGGGCAATGGGGTACTCAGAGCCGAGCCCATGGAAGTCTATGGGGGTTTTGTCACAGGTAGCTGTGGCTCGGTCTGTGGCCCGGGCGGTCTGGCGTATGTTGGGGATATATTTACAGGGGATAGGTTTTTATACAGTTCGTGACGCCACCTGTAGTATTCTGGTAATTAGTACCAGCGCTGCTGTAGATCTCTGAGGGGATGGTGAGGCAGCTAGATGTCGGGTCCCCTACAGGTGGGACTGGTCCCTCAAAGTCTATGAAGTTGGTGAAGTCGGGTGCAGATAAAGAACACAGTCTCACACGGTCAGCGTCTTTCCATACCTTTACTTGTAAGATGTTCAGGCAGGTCCCAGGGAGGCTGATCCAAGGAGAGTGTATCTTGAGACAGCAGCTGGACAAGTTAGGGGCCTCCTTTACTTCCAATACAATGAGTACAACCAGCCTGAAGCGTAGTTCCCTCAATAACTCCAGCTAATCTATAGCTGTACCGCCCAGTCAGCTTTGTGTTAGGAGCCTTCCTGCGAGGAAGCTGAATTCTTATCTTGTCGTGCACTGACTCAAAGTCTTCACTCCCCCTGACCCCAGTTACGTACTGACTATATGGGGCTTGTTTGCCGCGACCTAAGGTCCGGTAAATTTCTGGTTTTCTTACCACTATGCTTGTAACAATAGTGATCCTTCGGTCCCCAGTGACCGGTTGCAATGTGCAGGACTTCTTCAATCCGTAAGCACTATTCCAATAAACCACTGTGCCTTTCGCCTTGTCCTCGCTGGTAACATAAGCACTCACACTAGCCAAGGGTCGAGCAGTCACTTCTTTCTTTTCCTTCACTTCAAAGTTAGTTACAGATGCTCAGTTATCAATAGGCAGGAGCACGTCTCTGAACCTTATACCGTCCTTTAGACAGGATACTGAAGACTTTCTGCACTAAACTTCTTCTTTCCTTCCAGTGTATTCTGATGAGGTACAGCTCTGACTAGGCTGAGGTGAATTAAACCACCTGTACTAGACTCCACTTTTCGAACTGATGATAGAGCAATCTGGACTGCTTCCTCCCTCCAGACGTCTTCTCTCTCTGAAGTCCAGACACAGACTCCTAGACCTCTCTCTCTGAAGTCTGGACACTGACTAAATCACTCTAACACATACACCTTGACCACTCCCTCAAGAGTAAACTGCACTACCCTAAGGGTGTGTCTAGTATATGTTGAGTGAATGAATATTTAGCATTAAACTGCTGTCTCGCCACACACTCTCCAGGGTACTGCGTGTGCCTAACACCAGGGCTACACATTCCCCCATGGTAAAAGACAGCACTCCCGGCTGTAAAATACAAAAGAGACAGTTTTGTTTATGCATGAAAACATTAAACAATTAACATTGGTTCGTCCCATCCGGGAGGTGAGGGTATCTTGAACGTTGCAAACAATAACATTATATATAGAAATACAAATATTAAATAGCATTCAATAAATATACAATATACTTGTGAAGGACCCGCACCAAACCTTCAACGTAGGTCCTGGGTGGGCTGCAGGACATCCAATTGCAGACCTCACTCAGTGCCACACCACACGGGTTTTTGTATTCAGAGGTAGTGGTGCTGGTTTATGTAAAACCAAGATAAGGCACCGAAGCGCAACTATGTACAAATAAGTTCTGGGTTAGCACAGTCCTCAACCTCAAAGTCCATTGTAAAACCAAAGACATAAATATAATATCACATTATTATACTAAAGTGCAAAACTTTTTCTGGTTACTGTTTACCCAGCCGGGCATTCTACGGTTAGCAAAATATATATGCATTATATATATACTCTTCAACTGGTGCAAAAACTTATAAAACATTTTCAAACTTTCTACTTATGGTAGACCCGATATGGATCTCACCGATTCTTCTTTTCTATCTATTCATTTTCAAATAATACACTTTCCACCCCGGGGCTGGAACAATGCAATGGGCCCTAGATCCCAGGACTAGCAAATCATGCGCTGCGATTAGGGTCTGAGTCGCCACAGTTCTCGTGCGAACCACTAGGGGCGCAACGGGTACATTCTCTTCACGTGACACCGATTGCGTTTCAATCACAGTTAACGATATGGACCGTGTCATGGATTGCGATTGAGACTGGGTCGCTAGTTGCGATGTAGATTTGACTTTCACTTGCGATGCACTTGCAGGGGGCGATGCTGGGGCACGGCCGGATACTTCTTGAGCTAGAGATGGGGACGCTGCAGTAGTGGTGACGTTACCTGCGTCAGGGACGGGTCACGGACGATGGCGACGTTAAGGGCATACCATCCCTTCATTCCCCAGTGCCGCGTATATGTGACGATGTCTCCATTGGCTAAGTCCCTCCCGGGATGGCCTTGCGGCAGGTGAGATTCTACGTCACGCCTGCTGACAAAGACCCCTGGGTAGAGGCCCGGTTCACGGATGAAGCCCCAGCCCTTCCGGAGCTGGAACTCAGTCACACACCCCTGCCGCCGCGGTTCCCTCAGGGTACCTTTCTCTCTCCGGACACTCTCTTTGTCCGCGATCAGCTCTGCATGTTGTCGCTGACGATTCCGCTGAGCTTCCCGCTCTTCCTCCTGCTGGCGTTTCTGCTTCTCCTCACGACGCTGCCAATCATGTTCCCACTGGGCGGTATAGGCGACGTCATCCAGGCGCGCCATCTCGTCCCAGTCGACGTCTGGTAACGACGGACAGGACCCCTCCGGTGTCCCTGCCGGGGACCGATCATCTGCTGCGGCCTCCTGGCCGGGCGGGCGTTCCGGAACTGGCGGTACCTCCTCAACCTCCTTCGCCTCCACCGCTTCACCGGTGGGATCAGGATCGGTACTTTCGGGGGCAGTGTTATGTTTCGGTAGCTGAGGAGTGCAGGTAAAAAAGGAAATACACCAGAGCAGTTGGAATCTATGAGATTGCAGTACCCTGACTAACCACACCAACTAGAGGCAGCCGTGGAGCGTTCCTACGATGGTCCTAGACGCCTCGTCACAGCCTGAGAAACTAACTACACCTAAAGATAGAAATAGGAAAACTATCTGCCCCGGAGCAGAACCCCAAAGATAATAGAAAGCCCCCAAACATGTAATGGCGGTTAGACAAGAGGAAATACTGACACAGAAAGAAAATAGTATGAGCAAACGCTGGGGCCCAAACTATCTAAATAGAAAAGGACAGGAAGGGTACTTACTGCAATCCCAGAAAACCCTGAAAAAACCAACTCTACTAATTTCAAAATCACCTGAGATCACACGACCTCTACCACCTAAATTAGTTCTCTGGTGTAACAAAAACAGCAGCCACTGAAAAAACTGGAAAAAGCAAAAGTACAAAACACAGTGGCTGGACTAAACTGAGAGGGCAGAAGCCCCCGGAGGGGACCCAGAAGGCCCCCACAGAAGTGCAGGACCAAATGCAAAAATATAGCAAAAACACAAAATAAGAAATTGTCTTATCTGATAGCAGGAGATGCAGACACGACACAGCAGGCTACAAGGGAAACTGGAAAGAAGGATTCAGACCAGAACAATTGATCACCGCAACCCTGATGGGAAAATGATTCCCTTAAATAAGACCAATCAGTAACACCTGATTCCCAATCCTCACTAGTACCGCTTGTAACCACCAGAGGGAGCCTCTGCTCAGAACTCATCTCAAACCCATTCACAACAGTACCCCCCCCTTGAGGAGGGGTCACCGAACCCTCATTTGAGCAACCAGGTCGGTCAGGATGAGTTCTATGATACGCACGGATAAGTCTCCTAGCATGGATGTCCGAAGCAAACACCCAAGAATTATCTTCCTGACCATAACCTCTCCATTTAACCAAATACTGGAGTCTTCGTCTAGAAAAACGAGAATCCAATATTTTCTCAACCACATACTCCAGATTGCCCTCAACCAAAACAGGGTCAGGAGGCACAGCAGCAGGAACCACTGGCTCAACAAACCTCTTCAACAAGGACTTGTGGAACACGTTATGGATCTTAAAAGTCCCTGGAAGAAGCAAACGAAAAGAAACAGGATTAATAATCTCCATGATCTTATAAGGTCCAATGAACCTAGGCTTAAATTTAGGAGATGCTACTCTCATAGGAATATTCTTTGAGGACAACCAGACCAAGTCCCCCACTTTAAACCGAGGACCACCAGTCCTATGCCGGTTAGCAAACCGCTGGGCCTTCTCCTGAGAGAGGGACAACCTCTCCACTACCTGGTCCCAAATCTGCTGCATACGCTCAACAACAGAGTCAACACCTGGACAGACAGAAGCCTCCGTCTGTCCTGAAGAAAATCGAGGGTGAAACCCAGAATTACAGAAAAACGGAGACATCAAAGTGGCAGAGCTAGCCCTATTATTAAGAGCAAACTCAGCTAAAGGCAAAAAAGAGACCCAGTCATCCTGATCAGCAGACACAAAGCATCTTAGATAAGTCTCCAATGTCTGGTTTGTTCTCTCAGTTTGACCATTGGTCTGAGGATGAAATGCCGAGGAGAAAGACAATTGAACACCCAGTTTAGAACAAAAAGTCCTCCAAAATCTGGAAACAAACTGGACTCCTCTGTCAGACACAATGTTCTCAGGAATGCCGTGTAAACGAACCACGTGCTGAAGGAACAACGGCACCAATTCAGAGGAGGAAGGCAACTTAGGTAATGGCACAAGATGTATCATTTTGGAAAACCTATCACAAATTACCCAGATGGTGGTCATTCTCTGAGAAACAGGAAGATCGGAAATGAAATCCATAGAGATATGGGTCCATGGTCTCTTGGGCACAGGCAATGGCATCAACAAACCACTAGAGCGAGAGCAAGGCTTGGAGCGAGAGCAAGTCCCGCAGGACTGCACAAATTCCCTGACATCGCGAGACAAGGTAGGCCACCAAAAGGACCGACTAACCAAGTCTCTGGTACCAAAAATTCCGGGATGCCCAGCCAATGCGGAACAATGAATCTCAGACATCACACTCTTTTTCCATTGGTCCGGGACAAACAATTTTCCAACAGGGCAGCGCTCGGGCCTATCCTCCTGACACCCCTCCAGAGCAAGTCTCAAATTGGGCGAGATGGCGGAAAGAACTACACCCTCCTTCAAAATAACAGAGGGATCAGATAGCTCAGGAGAGTCCGCAAGGAAACTCCTCGAGAGGGCATCCGCCTTAACATTCTTAGTGCCAGGAAGAAAGGAAACCACAAAATTAAAACGTATGAAAAACAAGGCCCACCTGGCCTGTCTAGGATTGAGTCGCTTGGCAGATTCCAGATAGACCAGATTCTTATGGTCCGTAAGGACCACCACCTGATGTTTGGCTCCCTCCAGCCAATGTCTCCACTCTTCAAAAGCCCACTTCATGGCCAATAACTCCCGATTACCCACGTCATAATTACGTTCAGTAGGAGAAAATTTTCGAGAGAAAAAGGCACAAGGGTTACTTTTAGAGGTCTCTGGATCTTTTTGGGACAAAACGGCACCTGCCCCAATTTCAGAGGCATCAACCTCCACCTGAAATGGCAGAGAAACATCAGGCTGCCGTAGAACAGGAGCAGAAGTGAATCTCTGCTTAAGTTCCTGAAACGCAGAGACTGCCTCAGGAGGCCAATTCACCACATCAGAACCCTTTCTGGTCAAATCAGTTAATGGTTTAACAATAACAGAGAAATTACCAATAAATTTACGATAAAAATTGGCAAAACCCAAAAATCTCTGAAGAGCCTTTAATGAAGTAGGTTGGACCCAATCACAGATGGCCTGAACCTTGACCGGGTCCATTTCAATAACAGATGGGGACAAAATGAATCCCAGAAATGAGATCTTCTGTACGCCAAAAAGACACTTTGATCCCTTCACATACAGAGCATTCTCTCTCAAAATCTGGAATACAGTTCGAACATGTTTCACATGAGAGTCCCAGTCATTAGAAAAAATCAAGATATCATCCAAATAAACAATCAGAAACTTGTCCACAAAATCCCTGAAAATGTCATTCATGAAGGACTGGAAGACGGAAGGAGCATTAGTGAGCCCAAAGGGCATCACAAGGTACTCAAAATGCCCTTCAGGGGTGTTAAATGCCGTCTTCCATTCATCCCCGTGCTTAATGCGAATAAGGTTATACGCCCCCCTGAGGTCAAGCTTGGTAAACCAAGTAGCGTTTTTCACCCTGGAAAACAGGTCAGAAATCAAGGGTAACGGGTATTGATATTTCACAGTAATATTGTTCAAGAGACGATAATCAATACACGGCCTTAATGAACCATCTTTTTGGCCACAAAGAAAAAACCGGCACCTAAGGGTGAAGAGGATGGTCTGATATGACCCTTCTCCAATGATTCCTTGATATAAGACCGCATAGCGTCATGTTCAGGTACAGACAAGTTAAAAAGGCGACCCTTAGGGAATTTACTACCTGGCACTAATTCAATAGCGCAGTCATAGCTCCTATGGGGAGGTAAGGATGCAGATTTACTTTCGCTAAACACATCAGAAAAATCAAACAAAAAGTCAGGAACATCCTCAGCCTGGGGGGAGGCAGAAAAAACAGGAGTGTTGGTATTAACACATTGGCAGCCCCAACTGGTTACAGACACAGATTTCCAATCCAAAACAGGATTATGAGACTGTAACCAAGGGAAACCCAGCACGATAATGTCATGCAGATTATATAGAACCAAAAATTTGCAGCACTCCTGGTGATCAGGTTCAACCCTCATTATCACCTGAGTAGAAAACTGGGGTTTATTCTCAGCCAAAGGGTAGAATCGATCCCCAGTAGGGGAATAGACTTCTGTAGGGGTATCAAGGGAAATCCACAACGTTTAGCAAAATCATAATCCATCAGGTTAATAGCTGCTCCAGAATCAACGAAAGCCTGAGCAGAAAATGAGGACAGAGAGCATATCAGAGTGACAGTTAATAAAAACTTAGTCTGAACACTACCCAAGACAACTGAGCGTGCAAAACGTCTTCCCCGCTTAGGGCAGACTGAAATAGCATGAGAGGCATCACCACAGTAGAAACATAACCCATTGCGCTTTCGAAACTCATGACGCTGTGCCCCAGACACCACTCCATCATACTGCATGGGCTCAGCAGCTGGCTCACAAGGCAACACCACTCCACGCATACTTCTCCGCTCACGCAAACGTCTGTCAATTTGAATCGCTAATGACATAGAATCATTGAGACCAGAGGGGACAGGGAATCCCACCATAACATCCTTTACATTATCCGACAGACCCTTCCGAAAAAGAGCTGCCAAAGCGTCGTCATTCCACTTGGTCAGGACTGCCCACCTACGGAATCTCTGACAGTATAACTCAGCGTCATCAAGCCCCTGATTCAATGCCAACAAGGCTTTTTCAGCTTGATCAGTGACATTAGGCTCATCGTACAATAACCCCAAAGCCTGAAAAAATGCATCAACATCACTCAAAACAGGATCCCCAGGTGTCAGGGAAAAAGCCCAATCCTGAGGATCGCCGCGCAGGAGAGAGATGATAATTTGAACCTGCTGCGCTGCGTTTCCTGAGGACTTAGATTTTAAGGCAAAAAACAATTTACAGTTATTTTTGAAATTCTGAAACCTAGCTCGATCCCCTAAAAACAAATCTGGCATGGGCATCCTAGGTTCCACAACAGGCAACCCAGCAAGATATGCAGCAATACTCTGAACCTCAGTGGCAAGCTGATCCACACGGCCAGACAACTGTGCAAACTCCATTGGGAGAAAAGATCCTCCCCAGCACCCAGAGATACAGAGGGAAAAAAAAAAAAAAAAAAAAAAATGCAACAAACAGAAAAATATCTCTGACAACTTTTCTTCCTTCAAAATATTTTTTCCCTTCTGTGAGTACCATACAATTTTTAAGGCCGGTGATACTGTTATGTTTCGGTAGCTGAGGAGTGCAGGTAAAAAAGGAAATACACCAGAGCAGTTGGAATCTATGAGATTGCAGTACCCTGACTAACCACACCAACTAGAGGCAGCCGTGGAGCGTTCCTACGATGGTCCTAGACGCCTCGTCACAGCCTGAGAAACTAACTACACCTAAAGATAGAAATAGGAAAACTATCTGCCCCGGAGCAGAACCCCAAAGATAATAGAAAGCCCCCAAACATGTAATGGCGGTTAGACAAGAGGAAATACTGACACAGAAAGAAAATAGTATGAGCAAACGCTGGGGCCCAAACTATCTAAATAGAAAAGGACAGGAAGGGTACTTACTGCAATCCCAGAAAACCCTGAAAAAACCAACTCTACTAATTTCAAAATCACCTGAGATCACACGACCTCTACCACCTAAATTAGTTCTCTGGTGTAACAAAAACAGCAGCCACTGAAAAAACTGGAAAAAGCAAAAGTACAAAACACAGTGGCTGGACTAAACTGAGAGGGCAGAAGCCCCCGGAGGGGACCCAGAAGGCCCCCACAGAAGTGCAGGACCAAATGCAAAAATATAGCAAAAACACAAAATAAGAAATTGTCTTATCTGATAGCAGGAGATGCAGACACGACACAGCAGGCTACAAGGGAAACTGGAAAGAAGGATTCAGACCAGAACAATTGATCACCGGCAACCCTGATGGGAAAATGATTCCCTTAAATAAGACCAATCAGTAACACCTGATTCCCAATCCTCACTAGTACCGCTTGTAACCACCAGAGGGAGCCTCTGCTCAGAACTCATCTCAAACCCATTCACAACAGGGCAGCCTCCGGTTGCTCCTTCGCCTTGGGCAGCAGAATCTTCGTAATTGAAATCGTGGGGGGTCGTTGAGGGGAGAGATCACCGTGTCCCACAGCCTCCGCTGCTCCAGGGTACGCCGGCGTCTCTCGATCTCTTCAAAGCCAGGTTGGTGCTGGACCATCTTCTTCAGGCGTGCATTTTCTTCTCGAATCTCTAGCAACGCCTGCTGCAGGTGCAGGACCACGGATAACTCCGATGCTGGTGGCAGCTTGGCTGGGGCACGGGGCCTGCCTTCCTCCGCTTCCCTGCTCGGCTGCACACGTCCTGCTTCCATGATGTTCCAGAAGATTCCTTCTTCTTCCTGCGGAGACATCCGGTCTCTTCCGTGGAGGCTGGGTTTGCGTCTCCTCCTCCTCGCAGGGAAGGTGAAGAGGAGGCGGACCTCCTTTGCTGTAGGGCAGGATCGCATATTGTAATAGCACTTTGAGAGGGCAGGCATTTTCTTCGCGCCACTGGGGGGTAGACGCCCACGAAGGTACGCCCACCTTCTTCTCCAGCGCCTGAGGGCGCGAATATGGCGACAAAAATGGCGATTTTGGCGCCAAAAGTGCAAACAGTCCTTCTTCACAAAAACAATTCCTTAGGCACACAGGGCTCGCAATTCTGCGAGTTTTGCATCCTGTTCGTGACGCCAAGTTGTATCGACCCGCCACCACAATTGTGGATTACCAGGGCAATGGGGTACTCAGAGCCGAGCCCATGGAAGTCTATGGGGGTTTTGTCACAGGTAGCTGTGGCTCGGTCTGTGGCCCGGGCGGTCTGGCGTATGTTGGGGATATATTTACAGGGGATAGGTTTTTATACAGTTCGTGACGCCACCTGTAGTATTCTGGTAATTAGTACCAGCGCTGCTGTAGATCTCTGAGGGGATGGTGAGGCAGCTAGATGTCGGGTCCCCTACAGGTGGGACTGGTCCCTCAAAGTCTATGGGATTTGTGAAGTCGGGTGCAGATAAAGAACACAGTCTCACACGGTCAGCGTCTTTCCATACCTTTACTTGTAAGATGTTCAGGCAGGTCCCAGGGAGGCTGATCCAAGGAGAGTGTATCTTGAGACAGCAGCTGGACAAGTTAGGGCCTCCTTTACTTCCAATACAATGAGTACAACCAGCCTGAAGCGTAGTTCCCTCAATAACTCCAGCTAATCTATAGCTGTACCGCCCAGTCAGCTTTGTGTTAGGAGCCTTCCTGCGAGGAAGCTGAATTCTTATCTTGTCGTGCACTGACTCAAAGTCTTCACTCCCCCTGACCCCAGTTACGTACTGACTATATGGGGCTTGTTTGCCGCGACCTAAGGTCCGGTAAATTCCTGGTTTTCTTACCACTATGCTTGTAACAATAGTGATCCTTCGGTCCCCAGTGACCGGTTGCAATGTGCAGGACTTCTTCAATCCGTAAGCACTATTCCAATAAACCACTGTGCCTTTCACCTTGTCCTCGCTGGTAACATAAGCACTCACACTAGCCAAGGGTCGAGCAGTCACTTCTTTCTTTTCCTTCACTTCAAAGTTAGTTACAGATGCTCAGTTATCAATAGGCAGGAGCACGTCTCTGAACCTTATACCGTCCTTTAGACAGGATACTGAAGACTTTCTGCACTAAACTTCTTCTTTCCTTCCAGTGTATTCTGATGAGGTACAGCTCTGACTAGGCTAAGGTGAATTAAAACACCTATACTAGACTCCACTTTTCGAACTGATGATAGAGCAATCTGGACTGCTTCCTCCCTCCAGACGTCTTCTCTCTCTGAAGTCCAGACACAGACTCCTAGACCTCTCTCTCTGAAGTCTGGACACTGACTAAATCACTCCAACACATACACCTTGACCACTCCCTCAAGAGTAAACTACACTACCCTAAGGGTGTGTCTAGTATATGTTGAGTGAATGAATATTTAGCATTAAACTGCTGTCTCGCCACACACTCTCCAGGGTACTGCGTGTGCCTAAACACCAGGGCTACACAGTAATAGGGACACATACGGCAGCAGCGGCTCAGTATTGGGGTATCAGGTGTAGTAATAGGGACACATACGGCAGCAGCGGCTCAGTATTGGGGTATCAGGTGCAGTAATAGGGACACATACGGCAGCAGCGGCTCAGTATTGGGGTATCAGGTGCAGTAATAGGGACACATACGGCAGCAGTGGCTCAGTATTGGGGTATCAGGTGTAGTAATAGGGACACATACGGCAGCAGCAGCTCAGTATTGGGGTATCAGGTGTAGTAATAGGGACACATACGGCAGCAGCGGCTCAGTATTGGGGTATCAGGTGCAGTAATATGGACACATACGGCAGCAGCGGCTCAGTATTGGGTAATAGGTGTAGTAATAGGGACACATACGGCAGCAGCGGCTCAGTATTGGGGTATCAGGTGCAGTAATAGGGACACATACGGCAGCAGCAGCTCAGTATTGGGGTATCAGGTGTAGTAATAGGGACACATACGGCAGCAGCGGCTCAGAATTGGGGTATCAGGTGTAGTAATAGGGATACATACGGCAGCAGAGGCTCAGTATTGGGGTATCAGGTGCAGTAATAGGGCACATATGGCAGCAGAGGCTCAGTATTGGGTATCAGGGTAGTAATAGGGACACATATGCAGACGGTCAGTATTGGGGTATCAGGTGCAGTAATAGGGCATAGGCAGCAGAGGCTCAGTATTGGGGTATCAGGTGCAGTAATAGGGTCACTAAGGCAGCAGGGCTCAGTATTGGGGTATCAGGTGTAGTAATAGGGACAATACGGCAGCAGCGGTCAGTATTGGGTATCAGTGTAGTAATAGGGACACATATGGAGCAGCGGGCTCAGATGGGGTATAGGGCCATAGGGACACATACAGTATGGAGCGGCTCAGTATGGGGTACAGGTGTAGTAATAGGGACACATACGGCAGCAGCGTCAGTATTGGGGATCAGTGAGTAATAGGGACACATACGGCAGCAGCGGGTCAGTATTGGGGTATCAGTTGAGTATAGGGACACATACGGCACAGCGGCTCAGTATTGGGGTATCAGGTGTAGTAATAGGGACACATACGGCAGCAGGGCTCAGTATTGGGGTATCAGGTGCAGTAATAGGGACAATACGGCAGCAGTGGCTCAGTATTGGGTATCAGGTGATAATAGGGACACATAGGGGTAGGGGGTCAGTATTGGGGTACAGGGAGTATAGGGACATAGGAGAGTGGCCTATGGACAGGTCAGTATGGGACAGTAGGCACATGGCCAGATTGGGTTATGGGATATGAAATAGGGCACACGCCGTATTGGGGTATCAGTGTAGTAATAGGGACACATAGGGCAGTGGCTAGTATTGGGGTATCAGGTGCAGTAATAGGGACACTATGGCAGCAGGTCAGTATGGGGTAGTCAGTGGAATAGGGACAAGGTGAGTATTGGGCTATAGTGGTAGTATGGGCATAATGGAGCTCAATGGACAGGTCAGTATGCATAGTTGGGGTATCAGGTGTAGTATAGGGACACATACGGCAGCAGCGCTCAGTATTGGGGTATCAGGTGTAGTAATAGGGACACATAGCAGCAGGGCTCAGTATTGGGGTATCAGGTGCAGTAATAGGGACACATACGGCAGCAGCGGCTCAGTATTGGGGTATCAGGTGAGTAATAGGGACACATACGGCAGCAGTGGCTCAGTATTGGGGTATCAGTGCAGTAATAGGGACACATACGGCAGCAGCGGCTCAGTATTGGGGTATCAGGTGTAGTAATAGGGACCATACGGCAGCAGGCTCAGTATTGGGTATCAGGTGTAGTAATAGGACACATACGCAGCAGGCTCAGTATTGGGTATCAGGTGAGTAATAGGACACATACGGCAGCAGGCTCATATTGGGTATCAGTGAGTAATGGACACATAGGCAGCAGGGCTCAGTATTGGGTATCAGTAGTAATAGGGCACATACGGCGCAGGGCTCAGTATTGGGTATCAGGTGCAGTAATAGGGACACATAGGCAGCAGGGCTCAGTTTGGGGTATCAGGTGAGTAATAGGACACAACGGCAGCACGGCTCATATTGGGTATCAGGTGTAGTAATAGGACACATAGCAGCAGCGGCTCAGTATTGGGGTATCAGGTGCATAATAGGGACACATACGGCAGCAGCGCTCAGTATTGGTATCAGGTTAGTAATAGGGACACATACGGCAGCAGCGGCTCAGTATTGGGGTATCAGGTGTAGTAATAGGGACACATACGGCAGCAGCGGCTCGTATTGGGGTATCAGTGTGTAATAGGGACACATAGGCAGCAGCGGTCAGTATTGGGTATCAGGTGAGTAATAGGGCACATACGGCAGCAGGGTCAGTATTGGGTATCAGTGAGTAATAGGACACATACGGCAGCAGGGCTCATATTGGGGTATCAGGTGCAGTAATAGGGACACATACGCAGCAGGGCTCAGATGGGGTATCAGGTGAGTAATAGGACACATACGCAGCAGGGCTCAGTATGGGGTATCAGGTGTAGTAATAGGGACACATATGGCAGCAGCGGCTCAGTATTGGGGTATCAGGTGAGTAATAGGACACATACGGCAGCAGCGGCTCAGTATTGGGGTATCAGGTGTAGTAATAGGGACACATACGCAGCAGCGGCTCAGTATTGGGGTATCAGGTGTAGTAATAGGACACATAGGCAGCAGCGGCTCAGTATTGGGGTATCAGGTGAGTAATAGGACACATAGGCAGCAGCGGCTCAGTATTGGGGTATCAGGTGTAGTAATAGGGACACATAGGCAGCAGGGTCAGTATTGGGGTATCAGGTGAGTAATAGGGACACATAGGCAGCAGGGCTCAGTATTGGGGTATCAGGTGAGTAATAGGGACACATACGGCAGCAGGGCTCAGTATTGGGGTATCAGGTGAGTAATAGGGACACATACGGCAGCAGGGCTCAGTATTGGGGTATCAGGTGTAGTAATAGGGACACATACGGCAGCAGCGGCTCAGTATTGGGGTATCAGGTGTAGTAATAGGGACACATAGGCAGCAGCGGCTCAGTATTGGGTATCAGGTGTAGTAATAGGCACATACGCAGCAGGCTCAGTATGGGGTATCAGGTGAGTAATAGGGACACATATGGCAAGGGCTCGTATTGGGGTATCAGTGAGTAATAGGACACATACGCAGCGCGGCTCAGTATTGGGTATCAGGTGAGTAAAGGGAACATAGGCAGCAGGCTCAGTATTGGGTAACAGTATAATAGGACACATAGCAGCAGGGCTCAGTATTGGGTATCAGGTGAGTAATAGGGACACATACGGCGCAGCGGCTCAGTATTGGGGTACAGGTAGTAATAGGGACACATATGCGCGCGCAGGGGTATCAGGTGTAGTAATAGGGGCACATACGGCAGCAGAGGCTCAGTATTGGGTATCAGGTGCAGTAATAGGGACACATACGGCAGCAGCGGCTCAGTATTGGGTATCAGGTGAGTAATAGGGACACATAGGCAGCAGCGGCTCAGTAGTTGGGGTATCAGGTGCAGTAATAGGGACACATACGGCAGCAGGGCTCAGTATTGGGGTATCAGGTGTAGTAATAGGGACACATACGGCAGCAGCGGCTCAGTATTGGGGTATCAGGTGTAGTAATAGGGACACATACGGCAGCAGCGGCTCAGTATTGGGGTATCAGGTGCAGTAATAGGGACACATACGGCAGCAGCGGCTCAGTATTGGGGTATCAGGTGTAGTAATAGGGACACATATGGCAGCAGAGGCTCAGTATTGGGGTATGAGGTGCAGTAATAGGGACACATATGGCAGCAGCGGCTCAGTATTGGAGTATCAGGTGTAGTAATATGGACACATACGGCAGCAGCGGCTCAGTATTGGGGTATCAGGTGTAGTAATAGGGACACATACGGCAGCAGCGGCTCAGTATTGGGGTATCAGGTGCAGTAATAGGGAGACATACGACAGCAGCGGCTCAGTATTGGGGTATCAGGTGTAGTAATAGGGACACATACGGCAGCAGTGGCTGAGTATTGGGGTATCAGGTGTAGTGTTGTATCGACCCGCCACCACAATTGTGGATTACCAGGGCAATGGGGTACTCAGAGCCGAGCCCATGGAAGTCTATGGGGTTTTGTCACAGGTAGCTGTGGCTCGGTCTGTGGCCCGGGCGGTCTGGCGTATGTTGGGGATATATTTACAGGGGATAGGTTTTTATACAGTTCGTGACGCCACCTGTAGTATTCTGGTAATTAGTACCAGCGCTGCTGTAGATCTCTGAGGGGATGGTGAGGCAGCTAGATGTCGGGACCCCTACAGGTGGGACTGGTCCCTCAAAGTCTATGAAGTTGGTGAAGTCGGGTGCAGATAAAGAACACAGTCTCACACGGTCAGCGTCTTTCCATACCTTTACTTGTAAGATGTTCAGGCAGGTCCCAGGGAGGCTGATCCAAGGAGAGTGTATCTTGAGACAGCAGCTGGACAAGTTAGGGGCCTCCTTTACTTCCAATACAATGAGTACAACCAGCCTGAAGCGTAGTTCCCTCAATAACTCCAGCTAATCTATAGCTGTACCGCCCAGTCAGCTTTGTGTCAGGAGCCTTCCTGCGAGGAAGCTGAATTCTTATCTTGTCGTGCACTGACTCAAAGTCTTCACTCCCCCTGACCCCAGTTACGTACTGACTATATGGGGCTTGTTTGCCGCGACCTAAGGTCCGGTAAATTCCTGGTTTTCTTACCACTATGCTTGTAACAATAGTGATCCTTCGGTCCCAGTGACCGGTTGCAATGTGCAGGACTTCTTCAATCCGTAAGCACTATTCCAATAAACCACTGTGCCTTTCGCCTTGTCCTCGCTGGTAACATAAGCACTCACACTAGCCAAGGGTCGAGCAGTCACTTCTTTCTTTTCCTTCACTTCAAAGTTAGTTACAGATGCTCAGTTATCAATAGGCAGGAGCACGTCTCTGAACCTTATACCGTCCTTTAGACAGGATACTGAAGACTTTCTGCACTAAACTTCTTCTTTCCTTCCAGTGTATTCTGATGAGGTACAGCTCTGACTAGGCTGAGGTGAATTAAACCACCTGTACTAGACTCCACTTTTCGAACTGATGATAGAGCAATCTGGACTGCTTCCTCCCTCCAGACGTCTTCTCTCTCTGAAGTCCAGGCACAGACTCCTAGACCTCTCTCTCTGAAGTCTGGACACTGACTAAATCACTCCAACACATACACCTTGACCACTCCCTCAAGAGTAAACTACACTACCCTAAGGGTGTGTCTAGTATATGTTGAGTGAATGAATATTTAGCATTAAACTGCTGTCTCGCCACACACTCTCCAGGGTACTGCGTGTGCCTACCACCAGGCTACACATTCCCCCATGGTAAAAGACAGCACTCCCGGGCTGTAAAATACAAAAGAGACATTTTGTTTATGCAAGAAACATTAAACAATTAACATTGGTTCGTCCCATCCGGGAGGTGAGGGTATCTTGAACGTTGCAAAAACATTATAGAAATACAAAAGTATTAAATAGCATTCAATAAATATACAATATACTTGTGAAGGACCCGCACCAAACCTTCAACGTAGGTCCTGGGTGGGCTGCAGGACATCCAATTGCAGACCTCACTCAGTGCCACACCACACGGGTTTTTGTATTCAGAGGTAGTGGTGCTGGTTTATGTAAAACCAAGATAAGGCACCGAAGCGCAACTATGTACAAATAAGTTCTGGGTTGGCACAGTCCTCAACCTCAAAGTCCATTGTAAAACCAAAGACATAAATATAATATCACATTATTATACTAAAGTGCAAACTTTTTCTGGTTACCCAGCCGGGCATTCTACGGTTAGCAAAATATATATGCATTATATATATACTCTTCAACTGTGCAAAAACTTATAAAACATTTTCAAACTTTCTACTTATGGTAGACCCGATATGGATCTCACCGATTCTTCTTTTCTATCTATTCATTTCAAATAATACACTTTCCACCCCGGGGCTGGAACAATGCAATGGGCCCTAGATCCCAGGACTAGCAAATCATGCGCTGCGATTAGGGTCTGAGTCGCCACAGTTCTCGTGCGAACCACTAGGGCGCAACGGGTACATTCTCTTCACGTGACACCGATTGCGTTTCAATCACAGTTAACGATATGGACCGTGTCATGGATTGCGATTGAGACTGGGTCGCTAGTTGCGATGTAGATTTGACTTTCACTTGCGATGCACTTGCAGGGGGCGATGCTGGGGCACGGCCGGATACTTCTTGAGCTAGAGATGGGGACGCTGCAGTAGTGGTGACGTTACCTGCGTCAGGGACGGGGTCACGGACGATGGCGACGTTAAGGGCATACCATCCCTTCATTCCCCAGTGCCGCGTATATGTGACGATGTCTCCATTGGCTAAGTCCCTCCCGGGATGGCCTTGCGGCAGGTGAGATTCTACGTCACGCCTGCTGACAAAGACCCCTGGGTAGAGGCCCGGTTCACGGATGAAGCCCCAGCCCCTCCGGAGCTGGAACTCAGTCACACACCCCTGCCGCCGCGGTTCCCTCAGGGTACCTTTATCTCTCCGGACACTCTCTTTATCCGCGATCAGCTCTGCATGTTGTCGCTGACGATTCTTCTGAGCTTCCGCTCTTCCTCCTGCTGGCGTTTCTTCTTCTCCTCACGACTCTGCCATTCATGTTCCCACTGGGCGGTGTAGGCGACGTCATCCAGGCGCGCCATCTCGTCCCAGTCCACATCTGGTAGTGACGGACAGGACCCCTCCGGTGTCCCTGCCGGGGGACCGATCATCTGCTGCGGCCTCCTGGCCGGGCGGGCGTTCCGGAACTAGCGGTACCTCCTCAACCTCCTTCGCCTCCACCGCTTCACCGGTGGGATCAGGATCGGTACTTTCGGGGGCAGCCTCCGGTTGCTCCTTCGCCTTGGGCAGCAGACTCTTCGGTATCTGGAATCGTGGGGGGTCGTTGAGGGAGAGATCACCGTGTCCCACAGCCTCCGCTGCTCCAGGGTACGCCGGCGTCTCTCGATCTCTTCAAAGCCAGGTTGGTGCTGGACCATCTTCTTCAGGCGTGCATTTTCTTCTCGAATCTCTAGCAACGCCTGCTGCAGGTGCAGGACCACGGATAACTCCGATGCTGGTGGCAGCTTGGCTGGGCACGGGGCCTGCCTTCCTCCGCTTCCCTGCTCGGCTGCACACGTCCTGCTTCCATGATGTTCCAGAAGATTCTTTCTTCTTCCTGCGGAGACATCCGGTCTCTTCCGTGGAGGTGGGGTTTGCGTCTCCTCCTCCTCGCAGGGAAGGTGAAGAGGAGGCGGACCTCCTTTGCTGTAGGGCAGGATCGCATATTGTAATAGCACTTTGAGGTGCAGGCATTTTCTTCGCGCCACTGGGGGGTAGACGCCCACGAAGGTACGCCCACCTTCTTCTCCAGCGCCTGAGGGCGCGAATATGGCGACAAAAATGGCGATTTTGGCGCCAAAAGTGCAAACAGTCCTTCTTCACAAAAACAATTCCTTAGGCACACAGGGCTCGCAATTCTGCGAGTTTCGCATCCTGTTCGTGACGCCAAAGATTTTGTGTCGACCCGCCACCACAATTGTGGATTACCAGGGCAATGGGGTACTCAGAGCCGAGCCCATGGAAGTCTATGGGGGTTTTGTCACAGGTAGCTGTGGCTCGGTCTGTGGCCCGGGCGGTCTGGCGTATGTTGGGGATATATTTACAGGGGATAGGTTTTTATACAGTTCGTGACGCCACCTGTAGTATTCTGGTAATTAGTACCAGCGCTGCTGTAGATCTCTGAGGGGATGGTGAGGCAGCTAGATGTCGGGTCCCCTACAGGTGGGACTGGTCCCTCAAAGTCTATGAAGTTGGTGAAGTCGGGTGCAGATAAAGAACACAGTCTCACACGGTCAGCGTCTTTCCATACCTTTACTTGTAAGATGTTCAGGCAGGTCCCAGGGAGGCTGATCCAAGGAGAATGTATCTTGAGACAGCAGCTGGACAAGTTAGGGGCCTCCTTTACTTCCAATACAATGAGTACAACCAGCCTGAAGCGTAGTTCCCTCAATAACTCCAGCTAATCTATAGCTGTACCGCCCAGTCAGCTTTGTGTCAGGAGCCTTCCTGCGAGGAAGCTGAATTCTTATCTTGTCGTGCACTGACTCAAAGTCTTCACTCCCCCTGACCCCAGTTACGTACTGACTATATGGGGCTTGTTTGCCGCGACTTAAGGTCCGGTAAATTCCTGGTTTTCTTACCACTATGCTTGTAACAATAGTGATCCTTCGGTCCCAGTGACCGGTTGCAATGTGCAGGACTTCTTCAATCCGTAAGCACTATTCCAATAAACCACTGTGCCTTTCGCCTTGTCCTCGCTGGTAACATAAGCACTCACACTAGCCAAGGGTCGAGCAGTCACTTCTTTCTTTTCCTTCACTTCAAAGTTAGTTACAGATGCTCAGTTATCAATAGGCAGGAGCACGTCTCTGAACCTTATACCGTCCTTTAGACAGGATACTGAAGACTTTCTGCACTAAACTTCTTCTTTCCTTCCAGTGTATTCTGATGAGGTACAGCTCTGACTAGGCTGAGGTGAATTAAACCACCTGTACTAGACTCCACTTTTCGAACTGATGATAGAGCAATCTGGACTGCTTCCTCCCTCCAGACGTCTTCTCTCTCTGAAGTCCAGGCACAGACTCCTAGACCTCTCTCTCTGAAGTCTGGACACTGACTAAATCACTCCAACACATACACTTGACCACTCCCTCAAGAGTAAACTACACTACCCTAAGGGTGTGTCTAGTATATGTTGAGTGAATGAATATTTAGCATTAAACTGCTGTCTCGCCACACACTCTCCAGGGTACTGCGTGTGCCTACCACCAGGGCTACACATTAATAGGGACACATATGGCAGCAGAGGCTCAGTATTGGGTATCAGGTGCAGTAATAGGGACACATATGGCAGCAGCGGCTCAGTATTGGGTATCAGGTGCAGTAATAGGACACACATGGCAGCAGAGGCTCAGTATTGGGGTATCAGGTGTAGTAATAGGGACACATACGGCAGCAGCGGCTCAGTATTGGGGTATCAGGTGCAGTAATAGGGACACATATGGCAGCAGAGGCTCAGTATTGGGGTATGAGTGCAGTAATAGGGACACATATGGCAGCAGCGGCTCAGTATTGGGGTATCAGGTGCAGTAATATGGACACATACGGCAGCAGCGGCTCAGTATTGGGGTATCAGGTGCAGTAATAGGGACACATACGGCAGCAGCGGCTCAGTATTGAGGTATCAGGTGTAGTAATAGGGACACATATGGTAGCAGAGGCTCAGTATTGGGGTATCAGGTGTAGTAATAGGGACACATATGGCAGCAGCGGCTCAGTATTGGGGTATCAGGTGCAGTAATAGGGACACATACGGCAGCAGCGGCTCAGTATTGAGGTATCAGGTGTAGTAATAGGGACACATATGGCAGCAGAGGCTCAGTATTGGGTATCAGGTGTAGTAATAGGGACACATATGGCAGCAGAGGCTCAGTATTGGGTATCAGGTGTAGTAATAGGGACACATACGGCAGCAGTGGCTCAGTATTGGGGTATCAGGTGTAGTAATAGGGACACATACGGCAGCAGCGGCTCAGTATTGGGGTATCAGGTGCAGTAATAGGGACACATATGGCAGCAGAGGCTCAGTATTGGGGTATCAGGTGCAGTAATAGGGACACATATGGCAGCAGCGGCTCAGTATTGGGGTATCAGGTGCAGTAATAGGGACACATATGGCAGCAGAGGCTCAGTATTGGGGTATCAGGTGTAGTAATAGGGACACATACGGCAGCAGCGGCTCAGTATTGGGGTATCAGGTGCAGTAATAGGGACACATATGGCAGCAGAGGCTCAGTATTGGGGTATGAGGTGCAGTAATAGGGACACATATGGCAGCAGCGGCTCAGTATTGGGGTATCAGGTGTAGTAATATGGACACATACGGCAGCAGAGGCTCAGTATTGGGGTATCAGGTGTAGTAATAGGGACACATACGGCAGCAGAGGCTCAGTATTGGGGTATCAGGTGTAGTAATAGGGACACATACGGCAGCAGCGGCTCAGTATTGGGGTATCAGGTGTAGTAATAGGGACATATACGGCAGCAGCGGCTCAGTATTGGGGTATCAGGTGTAGTAACAGGGACACATACGGCAGCAGCGGCTCAGTATTGGGGTATCAGGAGCAGTAATAGGGACACATACGGCAGCAGCAGCTCAGTATTGGGGTATCAGGTGCAGTAATAGGGACACATACGGCAGCAGTGGCTCAGTATTGGGATATCAGGTGTAGTAATAGGGACACATACGGCAGCAGCAGCTCAGTATTGGGGTATCAGGAGCAGTAATAGGGACACATACGGCAGCAGCGGCTCAGTATTGGGGTATCAGGTGTAGTAATAGGGACACATACGTCAGCAGCGGCTCAGTATTGGGTTATCAGGTGTAGTAATAGGGTCACATACGGAAGCAGCGGCTCAGTATTGGGGTATCAGGTGCAGTAATAGGGTCACATACGGAAGCAGCGGCTCAGTATTGGGTATCAGGAGCAGTAATAGGGACACATACGGCAGCAGAGGCTCAGTATTGGGGTATCAGGTGTAGTAATAGGGACACATATGGCAGCAGAGGCTCAGTATTGGGGTATGAGGTGCAGTAATAGGGACACATATGGCAGCAGAGGCTCAGTATTGGGTATCAGGTGCAGTAATAGGGACACATATGGCAGCAGAGGCTCAGTATTGGGGTATCAGGTGTAGTAATAGGGACACATATGGCAGCAGCGGCTCAGTATTGGGTATCAGGTGCAGTAATAGGGACACATATGGCAGCAGAGGCTCAGTATTGGCGTATCAGGTGCAGTAATAGGGACACATACGGCAAGCAGCGGCTCAGTATTGGGGTATCAGGTGTTAGTAATAGGGACACATATGGCAGCAGCGGCTCAGTATTGGGGTATCAGGTGCAGTAATAGGGACACATATGGCAGCAGAGGCTCAGTATTGGGGTATGAGGTGCAGTAATAGGGACACATATGGCAGCAGCGGCTCAGTATTAGGGTATCAGGTGTGTAATAGGGACACATACGGCAGCAGCGGCTCAGTATTGGGTATCAGGTGCAGTAATAGGGACACATACGGCAGCAGCGGCTCAGTATTGGGGTTCAGGTGCAGTAATAGGGACACATACGGCAGCAGTGGCTCAGTATTGGGATATCAGGTGTAGTAATAGGGACACATATGGCAGCAGCGGCTCAGTATGGGGTATCAGGTGCAGTAATAGGGACACATACGGCAGCAGTGGCTCAGTATTGGGGTATCAGGTGCAGTAATAGGGACACATACGGCAGCAGTGGCTCAGTATTGGGTATCAGGTGCAGTAATAGGGACACATACAACAGCAGCGGCTCAGTATTGGGGTATCAGGTGCAGTAATAGGGACACATACGGAGCAGAGGCTCAGTATTGGGTATCTGGTGTAGTAATAGGGACACATACGGCAGCAGAGGCTCAGTATTGGGGTATCAGGTGCAGTAATGTGTAGCCCTGGTGGTAGGCCACGCAGTACCTGGAGAGTGTATGGCGAGACAGCAGTTTAATGCTAAATATCCATTCACTCAACACACACTAGACACACCCCTAGGGTAGTGGAGGATACTCTAGAGGGAGTGGTCAAGGTAGTAGGTGTTGAGGTGATTTTTAGTGAGTCTAGTTCCTGTCTTCGGACAGTGAGGACGTGTGGAGTGATTGTCTAGACTTCTGTGAGAGAAGACGTTTGGAGGGAGGAAGGAGTCTAGCCTGCTTTATCACTAGTTCATATCGTGGAGTCTGGTATAGGTGTTTGGAATACACCTTAGTCTAGTCAGAGCTGTATCACCTCCTCAGCATACACTGAAAGAAAGAAGAAGTTTTAGTACAGAAAGTCTTCAGCATCCCTGTCTAAAGGACGGTATCAGGTTCAGAGACGTGCTCCTGCCTGTGATAACTGAGCATCTGTGGCTAACTTCGTAGGAAGGAAAAAGAAAGAAGTGACTGCTCGACCCTTGGCTAGTTTGAGTGCTTATGTTACCAGCGTGGACAAGGCGAAAGGCAAGTGGATTTATAAGATTAGTGCTTACGGATTGAAGAAGTCCAGCACATTGCACCCGGTCACTGGGGACCGAAGGGTCACTGTTGTTTCAAGCACAGTGATAAGAAAACCAGGAATCTACCGGACCCTAGGTCGCGGTAGACAAGCCCTTATAGTCAGTACGTAACTGGGGTCAGGGGGAGTGAAGACTTTGGAGTTCTGCAGGACAAAATAAGAATTCAGCTCCTTCACAGGAAGGCCCCTAACACTAAGCTGACTGGGCAGGTACAGCTAAAGATTAGCTGGAGATTTGAGGGAACTACGCTTCAGGCTGGTTGTACTCGTTTTATTGGAGTTAAAGGAGGCCCCTAACTTGTCCAGCTGCTGTCTCAAGATACACTCTCCTTGGATCAGCCTCCCTGGGACCTGCCTTAACAACTTGCAAGTAAAGGTATGGAAAGACGCTGACCGTGTGAGACTGTGTTCTTTATCCGCACCCGACTTCACAAATCCCATAGACTTTGAGGGACCAGTCCCACCTGTAGGGGACCCGACATCTAGCTGCATCACCATCCCCTCAGAGATCTACAGCAGCGCTGGTACTAATTACCAGAACACTACAGGTGGCATCACGAACTGTACATAAATCAATCCCCTGTAAATATATCCCCAACATACGCCAGACCGCCAGGGCCACAGACCGAGCCACAGCTACCTGTGACAATCCCCATAGACTTCTACGGGCTCGGCTCTGAGTACCCCATTGCCCTGGTAACCCACAATTGTGGTGGCGGGTCGACACAACTTTGGCGTCACGAACAGGATACGAAACTCGCGAAATTGCGAGCCCTGTGTGCCTAAGGACTTGTTTTTGTGAAAAGGACTGTTTGCACTTTTGGCGCCAAAATCGCCATTTTTGTCGCCATATTCGCGCCCTCAGGCGCTGGAGAAGAAGGTGGGCGTGCCTTCGTGGGCGTCTACCCCCAGTGGCGCGAAGAAAATGCCTGCCCTCTCAAAGTGCTATTGCAACGTGCGGTCCTGCCCTACAGCAAAGGAGGTCCGCCTCCTCTTCACCTTCCCTGCGAGGAGGAGGAGACGCAAACCCCACCTCCACGGAAGAGACCGGATGTCTCCGCAGGAAGAAGAAAGAATCTTCTGGGACATGATGGAGGCAGGACGTGTGCAGCCGAGCGGGGCAGCGGAGGAAGGCAGGCCCCGTGCCCCCGCCAAGCTGCCATCGGCATCAGAGTCTTATGCGATCCTGCACCTGCAACAGGCGTTGCTAGAGATTCAGGAGGAGAACGCACGCCTAAAGAAGATGGTCCAACCTGGACTGGAGGAGATTGAGAGACGCCGATGTAACCTGCTGCAGTGGCAACTAACGAACACGGCGTCCTCTCCCCTCAATGAACCCCCACGATTCCAAATACCGAAGAGTCTGCTGCCCAAGGCGAAGGAGCAACCGGAGGCTGCCCCCGAAAGTACCGTTCCCGATCCCACTGGTGAAGCGGTGGAGGCGGAGGAGGTTGAGGAGGTACAGCCAATCCCGGAACGCCCGCCCGGCCAAGAGGCCGCAGCAGATTATCGGTCCCCGGCAGGGACACCGGAGGGGTCCTGTCCGTCACTACCAGATGTGGACTGGGACGAAATGGCGCGCCTGGATGACGTCGCCTACACCGCCCAGTGGGAACAAGAATGGCAGAGTCGTGAGGAGAAGAAGAGGCGTCAGCAGGAGGAAGAGCGGGAAACTCAGAGGAACCGTCAGCGACAATTTGCCGAGCTGATCGCGGACAAAGAGACCGTCCGGAGAGATAAAGGTACTCTGAGGGAACCGCGGCGGCAGGGGTGTGTGACTGAGTTCCAGCTCCGGAAGGGCTGGGGCTTTATCCGTGAACCGGGCCTCTACCCAGCGGTCTTTGTCAGCAGGCGTGATGTAGAATCCCACCTGCCGCAAGGTCATCCCGGGAGGGACTTAGCAAACGGAGATATAGTCACCTATACGCGGCATTGGGGAATGAAGGGGTGGTATGCCCTGAATGTCACCATCGTCCGCGACCCGTCCCAGACGCAGGTACCGTCACCATTACCGCAGCGTCCCGTTTCCAGCTCAAGCAGCATCCGGCCGTGCCCCAGCATCGCCCCCTGCAAAGTCATCGCAACTAGCGACCCAGAGTTCATCACGACTTAAAGTCACCTCTTCATCGCAACATGCGACACAGTCTCGATCGCAATCCCTAACGCGGTCCATATCGTTAACAGTAATTGAGACGCAATCGGTGTTATGTGGAGAGACTGTACCAGTTGCGCCCCTGGAGGTTCGCACCAGAACTGTGGCGACCCAGACCCTGATCGCAGCACATGATTTGCTGGTCCTGGGATCAAGGGCCCATTGCGTTGTTCCAGCCCCCGGGGTGGAAAATGTATTGGAAAAGTGTGATGAAAATGAATAGATAAGTAAAGAGTTGGTGAGATCCATATCGGGTCTACCATCAGTAATATAGTAAAAAGTTTGAAATGTTGTAAAGTTTAGCACAATTTATATAGTAAATATATATACTGTAGAATGCCCGGCTGGGTAATTGGTAATTGGTAAATGATAAATGGTAAATAGTAACCAGAAAAAGTTATGCACTTTGATATCATATAATATGTCTTGGTTTTACATTGGACTTGGAGGTTAAGGACTATGCTAACCCAGAACTTTCTTGTAAATAGTTGCGCTTCGGTGCTTTCTCTTGGTTTTACATAAACCAGTCACAACTACCTCTGAAAACAAAACCCGTGTGGTGTGGCACTGAGTGAGGTCTGCAATTGGACGTCCTGCAGCCCACCCAGGACCCACGTTGAAGGTTTGGTGCGGGTCCTTCACAAGTATATTGTATATTTATTTATTGAATGCTATTTGATACTTTTTGTATTTTCTATAAAGTTTGCAACGTTCAAGATATCCTCACCTCCCGGATGGGAAGATGTTATTGTTCAATGTTTATTGCATAAACAAAATGTCTTTTGTATTTTACAGCCCGGGAGTGCTGTCGTTTACCATGGGGGAATGTGTAGCCCTGGTGGTAGGCACACGCAGTACCCTGGAGAGTGTATGGCGAGACAGCAGTTTAATGCTAAATATCCATTCACTCAACACACACTAGACACACCCCTAGGGTAGTGGAGGATACTCTAGAGGGAGTGGTCAAGGTAGTAGGTGTTGAGGTGATTTTTAGTGAGTCTAGTTCCTGTCTTCGGACAGTGAGGACGTGTGGAGTGAGTGTCTAGACTTCTGTGAGAGAAGACGTTTGGAGGGAGGAAGGAGTCTAGCCTGCTTTATCACTAGTTCATATCGTGGAGTCTGGTATAGGTTTGTTTGGAATACACCTTAGTCTAGTCAGAGCTGTATCACCTCCTCAGCATACACTGAAAGAAAGAAGAAGTTTTAGTACAGAAAGTCTTCAGCATCCCTGTCTAAAGGACGGTATCAGGTTCAGAGACGTGCTCCTGCCTGTGATAACTGAGCATCTGTGGCTAACTTCGTAGAAAGGAAAAGAAAGAAGTGACTGCTCGACCCTTGGCTAGTTTGAGTGCTTATGTTACCAGCGTGGACAAGGCGAAAGGCAAGTGGATTTATAAGATTAGTGCTTACGGATTGAAGAAGTCCAGCACATTGCACCCGGTCACTGGGGACCGAAGGGTCACTGTTGTTTCAAGCACAGTGATAAGAAAACCAGGAATCTACCGGACCCTAGGTCGCGGTAGACAAGCCCCTTATAGTCAGTACGTAACTGGGGTCAGGGGGAGTGAAGACTTTGGAGTTCTGCAGGACAAAATAAGAATTCAGCTCCTTCACAGGAAGGCCCCTAACACTAAGCTGACTGGGCAGGTACAGCTAAAGATTAGCTGGAGATTTGAGGGAACTACGCTTCAGGCTGGTTGTACTCGTTTTATTGGAGTTAAAGGAGGCCCCTAACTTGTCCAGCTGCTGTCTCAAGATACACTCTCCTTGGATCAGCCTCCCTGGGACCTGCCTTAACAACTTGCAAGTAAAGGTATGGAAAGACGCTGACCGTGTGAGACTGTGTTCTTTATCCGCACCCGACTTCACAAATCCCATAGACTTTGAGGGACCAGTCCCACCTGTAGGGGACCCGACATCTAGCTGCATCACCATCCCCTCAGAGATCTACAGCAGCGCTGGTACTAATTACCAGAACACTACAGGTGGCGTCACGAACTGTACATAAATCAATCCCCTGTAAATATATCCCCAACATACGCCAGACCGCCAGGGCCACAGACCGAGCCACAGCTACCTGTGACAATCCCCATAGACTTCTACGGGCTCGGCTCTGAGTACCCCATTGCCCTGGTAACCCACAATTGTGGTGGGGGTCGACACAGTAATAGGGACACATACGGCAGCAGCGGATCAGTATTGGGGTATCAGGTGTAGTAATAGGGACACATATGGCAGCAGAGGCTCAGTATTGGGATATCAGGTGTAGTAATAGGGACACATGACAGCAGCGGCTCAGTATTGGGGTATCAGGTGTAGTAATAGGGACACATACGGCAGCAGCGGCTCAGTATTGGGGTATCAGGTGTAGTAATAGGGACACATACGGCAGCAGTGGCTCAGTATTGGGGTATCAGGTGTAGTAATAGGGACACATACGGCAGCAGTGGCTCAGTATTGGGGTATCAGGTGTAGTAATAGGGACACATACGGCAGCAGCGGCTCAGTATTGGGGTATCAGGTGTAGTAATAGGGACACATACGGCAGCAGTGGCTCAGTATTGGGGTATCAGGTGTAGTAATAGGGACACATACGGCAGCAGTGGCTCAGTATTGGGGTATCAGGTGTAGTAATAGGGACACATACGGCAGCAGCGGCTCAGTATTGGGGTATCAGGTGCAGTAATAGGGACACATACGGCAGCAGCGGCTCAGTATTGGGGTATCAGGTGCAGTAATAGGGACACATACGACAGCAGCGGCTCAGTATTGGGGTATCAGGTGCAGTAATAGGGACACATACGGCAGCAGCG
Source organism: Oophaga sylvatica (assembly GCA_033576555.1). NCBI lineage: Eukaryota > Metazoa > Chordata > Amphibia > Anura > Dendrobatidae > Oophaga > Oophaga sylvatica. The sequence goes on from JARQOD010000341.1 coordinate 28,869, forward strand.
GCTCAGTATTGGGGTATCAGGTGCAGTAATAGGGACACATACGGCAGCAGCTGCTCAGTATTGGGGTATCAGGTGCAGTAATAGGGACACATACGGCAGCAGAGGCTCAGTATTGGGGTATCAGGAGCAGTAATAGGGACACATATGGCAGCAGCGGCTCAGTATTGGGGTATCAGGTGTAGTAATAGGGACACATACGGCAGCAGCGGCTCAGTATTGGGGTATCAGGTGTAGTAATAGGGACACATACGGCAGCAGCGGCTCAGTATTGGGGTATCAGGTGTAGTAATAGGGACACATACGGCAGCAGCGGCTCAGTATTGGGGTATCAGGTGCAGTAATAGGGACACATACGGCAGCAGAGGCTCAGTATTGGGGTATCAGGAGCAGTAATAGGGACACATATGGCAGCAGCGGCTCAGTATTGGGGTATCAGGTGTAGTAATAGGGACACATATGGCAGCAGCGGCTCAGTATTGGGGTATCAGGTGCAGTAATAGGGACACATACGGCAGCAGAGGCTCAGTATTGGGGTATCAGGTGCAGTAATAGGGACACATACGGCAGCAGAGGCTCAGTATTGGGGTATCAGGAGCAGTAATAGGGACACATATGGCAGCAGCGGCTCAGTATTGGGGTATCAGGTGTAGTAATAGGGACACATACGGCAGCAGCGGCTCAGTATTGGGTATCAGGTGTAGTAATAGGGACACATGACAGCAGCGGCTCAGTATTGGGGTATCAGGTGTAGTAATAGGGACACATACGGCAGCAGCAGCTCAGTATTGGGGTATCAGGTGCAGTAATAGGGACACATACGACAGCAGCAGCTCAGTATTGGGGTATCAGGTGCAGTAATAGGGACACATACGACAGCAGCGGCTCAGTATTGGGATATCAGGTGCAGTAATAGGGACACATATGGCAGCAGCGGCTCAGTATTGGGGTATCAGGTGCAGTAATATGGACACATACGGCAGCAGAGGCTCAGTATTGGGGTATCAGGTGCAGTAATAGGGACACATATGTGTAGCCCTGGTACACAATACCAGGAGGATGAGTGGAGAGGTAACAGTTAAGGTCTCTTCATGACATCATGTACACTTCTGACACACCCAGCAGGGGTGTGGAAGGGAGTGATTTCTAGTCAGTCAGTTTCCTGTCCTTGGACAGAGTAGACGTGTCCAGTTTGAGCCTGTCATCAGTTCAGAACGTGGAGGCTGGTACAGGTGGTCTAATTCACCTTAGTCTAGTCAGAGCTGTGCCCCACTGGAAGAAAGACTGAACTAGCTATTAAGAGTTGAGCAAATCGAAGGGCAAAGTGGAAGGAAGATTATTGGAAAAGTGCGTTTGGCTTGGAAGAGTCCTGCACATTGCTACCGGTCACTGGGGACCGAAGAATCACTATTGTTACAAGCATAGTGAAGAGAAAACCAGAGATTTACCGGACCCTAGGTCGCGGCAAACAAGCCCCTTATAGTCAGTACGTAACTGGGGTCAGGGGAAGTGAAGACTTTGAGTTTCTGCAGGACAAAATAAGAATTCAGCTCCCTCATAGAAAGACTCCAACACTAAATTGACTGGGAAGCACAGCTTTGGAAAAGCTGGAATCATAGAGGGGACTACGCTTCAGGCTGGTCGTACTCATCTTCATTGGACAGTAAAGGAGGCCCCTAACTTGCTTAGCTGTTGCCTCAAAGCTCATCCTCCATCAACCCCATCAGCCTCCCTGGGACCTGCCTTACCATCTTGCAAGTAAAGGTATGGAAAGACGCTGACGGTGTGAGACTGAGTTATTATTGCATGCCTGCAGAATCCCTACCTAACTACCGACCTGAGGGAAGAGTCCCACCTGTAGGGGACCCGACATCTAGCTGCATCACCATCCCCTCAGAGATCTACAGCAGCGCTGGTACAAATTACCAGAATACTACAGGTGGCGTCACGAACTGTATATAAACCTATCCCCTGTAAATATATCCCCAACATACGCCAGACCGCCAGGGCCACAGACCGAGCCACAGCTACCTGTGACAATCCCCATAGACTTCCATGGGCTCGGCTCTGAGTACCCCATTGCCCTGGTAACCCACAATTGTGGTGGCGGGTCGACACATATACTTGGCGTCACGAACAGGATACGAAACTTGCAGCATTGCGAGCCCTGTGTGCCTGTGGAGTGTTTTTGTGGAAAAAGGACTGTTTGCACTTTTGGCGCCAAAATCGCCATCTTTGTCGCCATATTCGCGCCCTCAGGCGCTGGAGAAGAAGGTGGGCGTACCTGAAAGAGCGCGCAAAGTCTTGGACACGCCCCCAACTTGCACCCCAAACTGCATCGCAAGTCACATCGCGAACTGCATAGCAATCTGCATTGCAAACCGCATCGCGAACTGCATAGCAATCTGCATCGCAAACCGCATCGCAATCTGCATCGCAAACCACATCGCAAACTGCATCGCAATCTGCATCACAATCCGCATAGCAAACTGCATCACAATCTGCATTGCAATCCGCATCGCAAATTGCATCGCAAATAGAGCGGCAGGTCCTGCGACAGGAAGTGAACGCTCTGACATCAGAGCGCCTGCGACGAAGGTCCTGTTCCCACTGCTGTGCCTGTGAAGTAGCAGCGTCTGAAACCGGTAGGCTCCGTTTAAACCAAGGGGGCGCTAAGATGTCACAACAACCGGCTGACAGTGCGGCCCCGGTCGGAGTCCCCAATCCCGCACCGTCTGGTATTGTAGCGCCAGATGGGGGCGCAGGCCCTGCACCCAGTCCGGTAGTCCCGATCATGCCACTAACGCTCCCATATATGCCTGGGGCGAAATGGCTTCCCCAATACAGCGGTGGGCCAGGCACTTTAGCAGGCTTCAAGCGGAAGTTATGCAGCATCCTAGAAATGTACTCCATGCCTGAGAGACAAAAAGCTGCTGTGCTAATAGGGCAGCTAACTGGCGCTGCTGAGAGGGAAGTGGAGACTTGGGATACCGTTGATCAGGAGTCGGTACCTGCGATCTTCCTTAAGCTGCATGCCATATTTGAAGACCGCACAGAAACGGATCTCCGGATGGCCTTCTATCACTGTTCACAACAGCCAGGTGACAGCATCCGGGACTATGCTTGCCGACTACAGGGAGCCCTGAGAGCCCTCAAGCAAATTAACAATTTAAATGCTATCGACGAGAATAGAATGCTGAAAGAACAATTTATACAGGGATTGAGATCCCCAGAGGAACGCAGAACTGTAAATTGGTGGTCCTTAGATCATCCGGATGCTACCTTTGATGCCCTAAAGGACATGGCAATAAAAGGGCTGCGGCCCCTGGGCAAACCCGAGGTGGCCACCCAACATCATCAGGGTGAAGTCACTCTGGAACCGGCAGTAACCCCCTGTTCCCCGCTAGTGGCAGAAACCAAAACGCAGGTGACACCTCCTAGTGAATTGGACTGTCTGCGCTCAGAGGTGCGCCAGCTGACTAAAAATCTGGCCGCTGTGATGAGTGCCCTACAGCTGCGGAAAGAAGAGGAAGGGAAGATCTTGCTAGCTGACTGCCCAGAGGACGTTCCGTGGATGCACCGGAGAAGAAAGAAGACGTCGCCCCCCCGGAGGAGGACAACGCCACCCCCAGGAGCAACCTCTGATCAACACCCTTCTCGTCGAGAGATCGTCTGTTATCGCTGCAACCGGAAAGGTCATCTGTCTCCACAGTGTCCTTTAAACGGGCAGAACCTGGGTCCAAGGGCCAACACCCAGGAGAATACCCGTCAGGCCCCCTAGACTGGAACCGCAGGTATGTGGGCGGGCAACCCTACCTGTCTATTATTCTAGATGGTATTGCTGTTCCAGCATTGTTAGACACTGGGTCCCAGGTGACCCTAATACCTGATGCTCTATATACCAAGTACTGGTCAATGGACAGTCTTAAACCTCCGAGCCTTGACTTTACTGTGTATGCTTCGAATGGTCTTCCTGTAGAAGTACTCGGAACAAAATGTGTAGATGTAAAGGTGGGCAGAGAGGAGTTGAAAGACCAAGGGCTTCTGGTAGTAAAGACTGTAAATGAGGAGAACGGTTTAAATATCATTTTGGGTACTAACATTATCGGTAATTGTTTGGGAGAAGTTGTGTTCTTACTCCAACAGCTCGCTGAGATTGCCCGACCAAGGCAGAGAGGAGTAATCCAAAGAGAGATCCGGGCCCTGGTGTGTCAGCAGCAAGCGAAGCTTACCGACGGCGAAATTGGTAATGTACGGGTCACTGACTCGGATCCTATTGTGATACCCCCAATGAGTGAAATGATCATTTGGTGCAGGGCAGCCATAGGTCTGAGAGGACAGAATTACCAAGCTGTAGTAGAACCCCACCATTCAGAACATAGACCTACACTTATGACTGCTAGAGGAGTAGTAGAAGTGGTGAATGGAAGAGTACCGGTACGGCTTCTCAATTGGGGAGATGATGAGGTAAATTTACCCCGTTATGCAACCATTGCTAAACTTCATGCTGTTGATAATAATTCTATTCTCCCGGCTGAGTCCTTAGACTCCTGTCAAATAGAGGAGGACAATGACCCAGCAACTCAGGTGGCGGAATGGTGTCAGCAACTCCATGTTGGGACGGACACCACTCCCGCTCACCAGAAGCAAGGGGTATTACGGGTGGTGCAAGAGTACGCCCAAGTGTTTAGCAAAAATCCACTTGATTTTGGGATCATTAAGGGAGTACAACATCATATCCCTACAGGCAGTCATCCTCCCATCAAAGAGCGGTATAGGCCCATACCTCCAGCTCATTATCAGAAAGCTAAAGAAATGTTGAATGATATGAAGAAAGCTGGGGTGATAAGGGATAGTTGTAGCCCCTGGGCAGCCCCTCTAGTTCTGGTTAAAAAGAAAGATGGTAGTATGAGAATGTGTGTGGATTACAGGCAGGTGAACCGCATAACACACAAGGATGCATACCCGTTACCACGTATAGAGGAATCATTAGCTGCTCTGAAAACGGCTAACTACTTTTCTACCCTTGATCTGACTAGTGGTTACTGGCAAGTGGCTGTGGCTGAGGAGGATCGTGAGAAAACGGCTTTCACCACCCCAATGGGGCTCTGTGAGTTCGACAGAATGCCGTTTGGGCTCAGTAGTGCCCCAGGAACATTTCAGAGAGTGATGGAAAACTGTCTGGGACATCTCAATTTTGAACCCGTGCTGCTATACCTAGACGACGTTATCGTGTATTCCAAGACTTATGAGGACCATCTGAAGCACCTGGCAGAAGTATTCGAGTCCCTGTCCAGGTACGGGATGAAATTAAAACCCTCAAAATGCCATCTACTCAAACAGAAGGTACAATACTTGGGGCACATCGTCAGTTCGGAAGGAGTAGCGCCAGACCCAGAGAAAGTCACTGCCATCCAGAAGTGGCCGGAGCCGAAGAACCTTAAGGAAGTGCGACAGTTCCTGGGACTAACGGGTTACTACAGGAGATTCGTGAAAGATTACACGAAGAAGGCAGCTCCTTTACAGGACCTCCTGGTAGGACAATCCTTAAAGAGCAGAAACCCTCCCTTTAATTGGGGTAAAGAACAGGCTGAAGCATTCCAAAAGATGAAAGAGATCCTGACAGGTGATGAGATCTTAACCTATCCTGATTACAGCCAACCGTTCCTGTTGTACACCGACGCCAGTAATGAAGGGTGGGAGCAGTTCTCAGTCAGAAGCAGAATGGCCAAGAAAAAGTCATCGCTTATGCTAGCAGAAAACTCAGGCCAACGGAGAGGAATCCGGAAAATTATAGCAGCTTCAAGCTGGAGTTTCTGGCGCTGGTCTGGGCCATTACTGAAAGATTTAAGCACTATCTGGCCTCCAATAAGTTCACGGCGTACACAGACAACAACCCGTTAACGCACCTGGAAACCGCCAAGCTGGGTGCCATGGAGCAGCGATGGATGGCCGGTTGTCCAATTACCAGTTTACTATCAAGTACCGGGCAGGTCGAAAGAATGCTAATGCTGATGCGTTGTCCCGAATGCCGCATGACTCTGATACGGAAGAAGAATCGGACGACCTGGAAGAAGATTGAGCTACCCGCGTTCCATCGAAATGGGGTAGTCCACGAGCATCGAGTCACAGAAAGCAGTATGGTGCAACATTAAATCCTTTACCCCATCATAGTTTGGAAAGAGACTCAGGACAGTGATCCAGTGGTCAGCCGCATCAAGGGTTGTTAAGACAGGAAGGCTCCTCTCTGGAAAAGGATGCACCTATGTCAGCCAAGCTCCTGTGGAACGAGAAAAGCAGGTTGTTCCTATACCGTGAGAAGTTGTGCAGGAGATACGTCAACCCCAGAACCCATGAGATGGTCTGGCAAATGTGGTCCCCAAGGCAGACGTCCCAATGGTGTTGGAAGCGTACCACTGATCAAGCAGGACACTTTGGCTGGAGAAAGCTGGAGACCCTGTTGAGATGCCGGTTCTACTGGGTAGGGATGCGCAGCTCCATCGAGAGGTGGTGTCGGAACTGTGGACCTTGTGGTCTCAGAAGAAAGGACTACGGTAGTCAGAAGGCACCCCTGCAACCTATCCGGACGACTCGTCCCCTGGAGATTGTGGCCCTGGACCATGTCAAACTGTCGCCGAGTAGATCTGGATACTCATACGCCTTGACCATGGTGGACCATTACTCCGATTTCTGGTAGTTGTTCCAGTGAAGGACCAGACCGCAGTGACGGCCGCGAAGAACCTTTCAAGCAAGCTTCTGCAGACCGCATGGGTATCCCGAGCAAGTCTTAACCGATCAGGGACCTGCTTTCGAAGCTGATTTATTCAAGGAATTCTGTCATATGTACGGGTGCAAGAAAATAGAACAACACCATATCACCCTCAAACCAACGGTCTTTGTGAAAAAATGAACCATATTGTCCTTGACTTGTTGAGATCCATACCGTTGGAAGACAGGAATCGATGGCCGGATTTACTACCTGATTTGGTTGATTTGTATAATCATATACCTGTAAGCTCAACTAACTGCACTCCAGCTTATCTTATGCGAGCAAGGCCCGGAAAACTACCAATGGATTTAGAACTTGGAGTGGTAGAACCGGAGGCAGACGACGCTGTTGAAAACTGGGACGTCAATCGGCAAGAGCAATACAGAAGAGTACAAATCTGTGTAGAGGAAAGTCTTAATAAGGCACGGGAGAAACAGGAAGATGTTTACAACCGAAATGCTCCTGCCAAGCCTTTGATGCCTGGAGAGGTAGTATTAAAAAGAAAAAGGAAGATGCACAAATTGGATAATCAGTGGGAGCAAGAACCCTACGTCATACAAGATTCTAAATATGACAACAGAAAAGTTTGTGTCGTCAGTAAAGACGGAGGAAGAACAACAACCACTGTGTCCAGAGATCATTTGAAGTTGTGTCCAGAACACTTAAAGCGTTGTGAAAAGAACCCTGTCCTCAATCAAGGAGAAAGAAAGGAAGAGGTCCTACACACAGATCTGGGAGATTTTCCTGCGGATTGGCCCCGACTGGGAGATGCTGTGTAATTCCAGTGTTGCAGTTTTATCAGCCACAAGAGGAAGTTTTACCTCCAGTTGTGCCGTGGTGCCAGTTGAGCCCGCTCAGGAGTTACCCATCCCAGCAACACCTCAACCTGTGGAACCTCAAGATGGATCATCTGAAGCAGCGCCCCATACTATGGGATCTCCTGGTGAAGCTGACTCACACCGCCCAGCCATCAGTACGCTTGCCAGATCCATAGAAAGATTGAGGCAGTTCTATAGTTTGCCGTTACGCAGTGCAGACAGATCGCAACTTGATATACCTGAAGCTACACCACGTAGATCAGAGAGAATCACAAAAGGGAAATTACCCATTAGATATCAGCAGTGATTATAACGAATTTATGTGAACATTGTAAAAAGTCTATATATATAAATGTGTTTTCCCTATTATGTCTTCGTTTAACAATGGACTCAGAGGCTGAGGACTGAGCCAGCCCAAAAACTGTATCCTGTAAATAGTTGCACTTTGTGCCTTTTTAATGGTTTCACATGAAACCTTGACTTACCTCTGAACCAAAAACCCGTGTGGTGTGGCACTGAGTGAGGTCTGCATTCGGATGTCCTGCAGCCCACCCAGGACCCACGTTGAAGGTTTGGTGCGGGTCCTTCACAAGAATACTGTATATTTATTGAATGCTATTTAATACTTGTATTTTTCTATAATGTTTGCAACGTTCAAGATATCCTCACCTCCCGGATGGGACGAATTAATGTTATTGTTAATGTTTTCATGCATAAACAAAAATGTCTCTTTATATTTTACAGCCCGGGAGTGCTGTCGTTTACCATGGGGGAATGTGTAGCCCTGGTACACAATACCAGGAGGATGAGTGGAGAGGTAACAGTTAAGGTCTCTTCATGACATCATGTACACTTCTGACACACCCAGCAGGGGTGTGGAAGGGAGTGATTTTAGTCAGTCAGTTTCCTGTCCTTGGACAGAGGTAGACGTGTCCAGTTTGAGCCTGTCAGCAGTTCAGAAAGTGGAGGCTGGTACAGGTGGTCTAATTCACCTTAGCCTAGTCAGAGCTGTGCCCCACTGGAAGAAAGACTGAGCTAACTATTAAGAGTCGAGCAAATCGAAGGGCAAAGTGGAAGGAAGATATTGGAAAAGTGCTTTTGGCTTGGAAAAGTCCTGCACATTGCTACCGGTCACTGGGGACCGAAGGATCACTATTAGCTACAGCATAGTGAAGAGAAAACCAGAGATTTACCGGACCCTAGGTCGCGGCAAACAAGCCCCTTATAGTCAGTACGTAACTGGGGTCAGGGGAGTGAAGACTTTGAGTCAGTGCAGACAAGATAAGAATTCAGCTCTCTCGCAGAAGGCTTCACCACAAATTGACTGGGCAGAACAGCTTTGGAAAGCTGGAATCATAGAGGGGACTACGCTTCAGGCTGGTCGTACTCATCTTCATTGGACAGTAAAGGAGGCCCCTAACTTGCTTAGCTGTTGCCTCAAAGCTCATCCTCCATCAACCCCATCAGCCTCCCTGGGACCTGCCTTACATCTTGCAAGTAAAGGTATGGAAAGACGCTGACCGTGTGAGACTGAGTTATTATTGCATGCCTGCACAATCCCTACCTAACTACCGACCTGAGGGAAGAGTCCCACCTGTAGGGGACCCGACATCTAGCTGCATCACCATCCCCTCAGAGATCTATAGCAGCGCTGGTACAAATTACCAGAATACTACAGGTGGCGTCACGAACTGTATATAAACCTATCCCCTGTAAATATTCCCCAACATACGCCAGACCGCCAGGGCCACAGACCGAGCCACAGCTACCTGTGACAAATCCCATAGACTTCTACGGGCTCGGCTCTGAGTACCCCATTGCCCTGGTAACCCACAATTGTGGTGGCGGGGTGCGTACAGACACATAGGGCAGCAGCGGCTCAGTATTGGGGTATCAGGTGTAGTAATAGGGACACATACGGCAGCAGAGGCTCAGTATTGGGGTATCAGGTGTAGTAATAGGGACACATACGGCAGCAGAGCTCAGTATTGGAGTATCAGGTGCAGTAATAGGACACATACGGCAGCAGGGCTCAGTATTGGGGTATCAGGTGTAGTAATAGGGACACATACGGCAGCAGCGGCTCAGTATTGGGTATCAGGTGTAGTAATAGGGACACATACGGCAGCAGCGGCTCAGTATTGGGGTATCAGGAGCAGTAATAGAGACACATAGGGCAGCAGCGGCTCAGTATTGGAGTATCAGGGCAGTAATAGGACACATACGGCAGCAGCGGCTCAGTATTGGGTATCAGGTGCAGTAATAAGACACATACGGCAGCAGACGGCTCAGTATTGGGTATCAGGTGTAGTAATAGGGCACATACGGCAGCAGGGCTCAGTATTAGGGTATCAGGTGTAGTAATAGGGACACATACGGCAGCAGCGGCTCAGTATTGGAGTATCAGGAGCAGTAATAGGAACAATAGGCAGCAGCGGCTCAGTATTGGGGTATCAGGTGCAGTAATAGGACTCATAGGCAGCAGGGCTCAGTATTGGGGTATCAGGTGTAGTAATAGGACACATAGGCAGCAGAGGCTCAGTATTGGGTATCAGGTGCAGTAATAGACACATAGGCAGCAGCGGCTCAGTATTGGGTATCAGGTGTAGTAATAGGGACACATACGGCAGCAGCGGCTCAGTATTGGGGTATCAGGTGCAGTAATAGGGACACATAGGCAGCAGCGGCTCAGTATTGGGGTATCAGGTGTAGTAATAGGGACACATATACGGCAGCAGCGGCTCAGTATTGGGTATCAGGTGTAGTAATAGGGACACATACGGCAGAGCGGCTCAGTATTGGGGTATCAGGTGCAGTAATAGAGGACACATACGGCAGCAGCGGCTCAGTATTGGAGTATCAGGTGTAGTAATAGGGACACATACGGCAGTAGCGGCTCAGTATTGGGTATCAGGGCAGTAATAGGACACATAGGGCAGCAGCGGCTCAGTATTGAGGTATCAGGTGTAGTAAAAGGGACACATACGGCAGCAGCGCTCAGTATTGGGGTATCAGTGTAAGTAATAGGGACACATACGGCAGCAGCGGCTCAGTATTGGGATACCAGGTGCAGTAATAGGGACACATACGGCAGCGGGGTCAGTATTGGGGTATCAGGTGTAGTAATAAGGACACATAGGCAGCAGCGGCTCAGTATTGGGTATCAGGTGCAGTAATAGGGACACATACGGCAGCGGCTCAGTATTGGGTATACAGGTGCAGTAATAGGGACATACGGCAGCAGGGCTCAGTATTGGGGTATCAGGTGTAGTAATAGGGACACATACGGCAGCAGAGGCTCAGTATTGGGTATCAGGTGCAGTAATAGGGACACATACGGCAGCAGCGGCTCAGTATTGAGGTATCAGGTGTAGTAATAGGGGCACATACGGCAGCAGAGGCTCAGTATTGGGTATCAGGTGTAGTAATAGGGACACATAGGCAGCAGCGGCTCAGTATTGGGGTATCAGGTGTAGTAATTAGGACACATACGGCAGCAGGGCTCAGTATTGGGGTATCAGGTGCAGTAATAGACACATATGGCAGCAGCGGCTCAGTATTGGGGTATCAGGTGTAGTAATAGGGACACATACGGCAGCAGCGGTCAGTATTGGGGTATAGGTGCAGTAATAGGGACACATACGGCAGCAGCGGCTCAGTATTGGGTATCAGGGCAGTAATAGAGACACATAGGGCAGCAGCGGCTCAGTATTGAGGTATCAGGTGTAGTAATAGGGACACATAGGCAGCAGGGCTCAGTATTGGGTATCAGGTGCAGTAAAGGACACATACGGCAGCAGCAGCTCAGTATTGGGGTATCAGGTATAGTAATAGGGACACATACGGCAGCAGGGCTCAGTATTGGGATACAGGTGCAGTAATAGGGACATACGGCAGCGGCTCTGTATGGGTTCAGGTGTAGTAATAGGACACATAGGACAGCAGCGGCTCAGTATTGGGTATCAGGTGTAGTAATAGGGCACATACGGCAGTAGCGGCTCAGTATTGTATCAGTGCATAATAGGACACATACGGCAGCAGCGGCTCAGTATTGGGTATCAGTGTAGTAATAGGACACATACGGCAGCAGCGGCTCAGTATTGGGGTATCAGGTGTAGTAATAGAGACACATACGGCAGCAGCGGCTCAGTATTGGGTATCAGGTGCAGTAATAGGGAACATACGGCAGAGCGGCTCAGTATTGGAGTATCAGGAGCAGTAATAGGACACATAAAGGCAGCAGCGCTCAGTATTGGGGTATCAGGTGTAGTAATAGGGACACATACGGCAGCAGGGCTCAGTATTGGGGTATCAGGTGCAGTAATAGGGACACATACGGCAGCACTGCTCAGTATTGGGGTATAGGTGCTAGTATAGGGACATATGCAGCAGGACTCAGTATTGGAGTATCAGGTGTAGTAATGGGACACATAGGCAGCAGCGGCTCAGTATTGGAGTATCAGGTGTAGTAATAGGGTCACATACGGCAGCAGCGGCTCAGTATTGGGGTATCAGGTGCAGTAATAGGGACACATAGGCAGCAGGGCTCGTATTGGGGTATCAGGTGTAGTAATAGGGACACAGCATGCGGTCAGAGGGTCAGTATTGAGTATCAGGGAGTAATAGGACACATACGGCAGCAGTGGCTCAGTATTGGGATCAGTGAGTAAGGGCACTAGGCAGCAGGCTCAGTATTGGGTATCAGGTGCGTAATAGGCACAAGCAGGCAGGGCTCAGTATTGGGTATCAGGTGCAGTAAAGGCACATACGGCAGCAGGGCCAGTATTGGGGTATCAGGTGTAGTAATAGGGACACATACGCAGCAGCGGCTCAGTATTGGGTATCAGTGTAGTAATAGGGCACATACGGCAGCAGGGCTCAGTATTGGGTATCAGGTGAGTAATAGGGACACATAGGCGCAGCGGCTCAGTATTGGGTATCAGGTGCAGTAATAGGGACACATACGGCAGCAGCGGCTCAGTATTGGGGTATCAGGTGTAGTAATAGGGACACATACGACAGCAGCGGCTCAGTATTGGGTATCAGGAGCAGTAATAGGGACACATACGGCAGCAGCGGTCAGTATTGGTATCAGGTGCAGTAATAGGGACACATAGGACGCAGCGGCTCAGTATTGGGGTATCAGGTGCAGTAATAGGGACACATACGGCAGCAGCGGCTCAGTATTGGGTATCAGGTGTAGTAATAGGGACACATACGCAGCAGAGGCTCAGTATTGGGTATCAGGTGCAGTAATAGGGCACAACGGCAGCAGCGGCTCAGTATTGGGTATCAGTGAGTAATAGGGACACATAGGCAGCACGGCTCAGTATTGGGTATCAGGTGCAGTAATAGGGACACATACGGCAGCAGGGCTCAGTATTGGGGTATCAGGTGTAGTAATAGGACACATACGGCAGCAGCGGCTCAGTATTGGGTATCAGGTGAGTAATAGGGACACATACGGCAGCAGCGGCTCAGTATTGGGGTATCAGTGTAGTAATAGGGCACATAGGCAGCAGGGCTCAGTATTGGGTATCAGGTGCAGTAATAGGGACACATAGGCAGCAGGGCTCAGTATTGGGGTATCAGGTGAGTAATAGGGACACATACGGCAGCAGCGGCTCAGTATTGGGGTATCAGGTGAGTAATAGGGACACATACGGCAGCAGCGGCTCAGTATTGGAGTATCAGGTGAGTAATAGGGACACATACGGCAGCAGCGGCTCAGTATTGGGGTATCAGGTGTAGTAATAGGGACACATACGGCAGCAGCGCTCAGTATTGGGGTATCAGGTGCAGTAATAGGGACACATAGGCAGCAGGGCTCAGTATTGGGTATGGTAGTAATAGGACACTACGGCAGCAGCGGCTCAGTATTGGGTATCAGGTGCAGTAATAGGGACACATACGGCAGCAGCGGCTCAGTATTGGGTATCAGGTGCAGTAATAGGGACACATACGGCAGCAGCGGCTCAGTATTGGGTATCAGGTGTAGTAATAGGGACACATACGGCAGCAGCGGCTCAGTATTGGGTATCAGGTGTAGTAATAGGGACACATACGGCAGCAGCGGCTCAGTATTGGGGTATCAGGTGTAGTAATAGGGACACATACGGACAGCAGCGGCTCAGTATTGGGGTATCAGGTGCAGTAATAGGGACACATACGGCAGCAGCGGCTCAGTATTGGGTATCAGGTGCAGTAATAGGGACAATACGCAGCAGCGGCTCAGTATTGGGGTATCAGGTGTAGTAATAGGGACACATACGGCAGCGGCTCAGTATTGGGTATCAGGTGAGTAATAGGGACACTACGGCAGCAGCGGTCAGTATTGGGTATCAGGTGCAGTAATAGGGACACATACGGCAGCAGCGGCTCAGTATTGGGGTATCAGGTGCAGTAATAGGACACATACGGCAGCAGCGGCTCAGTATTGGGTATCAGGTGTAGTAATAGGGACACATACGGCAGCAGCGGCTCAGTATTGGGGTATCAGGTGCAGTAATAGGGACACATACGGCAGCAGCGGCTCAGTATTGGGGTATCAGGTGCAGTATATAGGGACACATACGGCAGCAGGGCTCAGTATTGGGGTATCAGGTGAGTAATAGGGACACATACGCAGCAGCGGCTCAGTATTGGGGTATCAGGTGTAGTAATAGGGACACATACGGCAGCAGCGGCTCAGTATTGGGGTATCAGGTGTAGTAATAGGACACATACGGCAGCAGCGGCTCAGTATTGGGGTATCAGGTGTAGTAATAGGGACACATACGGCAGCAGCGGCTCAGTATTGGGGTATCAGGTGTAGTAATAGGGACACATACGGCAGCAGCGGCTCAGTATTGGGGTATCGGTGTAGTAATAGGGACACATACGGCAGCAAGCGGCTCAGTATTGGGGTATCAGGTGTAGTAATAGGGACACATACGGCAGCAGCGGCTCAGTATTGGGTATCAGGTGCAGTAATAGGGACACATACGGCAGCAGCGGCTCAGTATTGGGGTATCAGGTGTGTAATAGGGACACATACGGCAGCAGCGGCTCAGTATTGGGGTATCAGGTGTAGTAATAGGGACACATACGGCAGCAGGGCTCAGTATTGGAGTATCAGGTGCAGTAATAGGACACATAGGCAGCAGAGGCTCAGTATTGGGGTATCAGGTGCAGTAATAGGACACATACGGCAGCAGAGGCTCAGTATTGGGTATCAGGTGCAGTAATAGGGACACATACGGCAGCAGGGCTCAGTATTGGAGTATCAGGTGCAGTAATAGGGACACATACGGCAGCAGCGGCTCAGTATTGGGGTATCAGGTGTCAGTAATAGGGACACATACGCAGCAGGGCTCAGTATTGGGTATCAGGTGTAGTAATAGGGACACATACGGCAGCAGCGGCTCAGTATTGGGGTATCAGGTGTAGTAATAGGACACATACGGCAGCAGGGCTCAGTATTGGGGTATCAGGTGCAGTAATAGGGACACATACGGCAGCAGGGCTCAGTATTGGGTATCAGGTGCAGTAATAGGGACACATACGGCAGCAGCGGCTCAGTATTGGGGTATCAGGTGTAGTAATAGGGACACATACGGCAGCAGCGGCTCAGTATTGGGTATCAGGTGCAGTAATAGGGACACATACGGCAGCAGCGGCTCAGTATTGGGGTATCAGGTGCAGTAATAGGGACACATACGGCAGCAGCGGCTCAGTATTGGGTATCAGGTGAGTAATAGGACACATAGGCAGCAGCGGCTCAGTATTGGGTATCAGGTGCAGTAATAGGACACATACGGCAGCAGCGGCTCAGTATTGGGGTATCAGGTGCAGTAATAGGGACACATACGGCAGCAGGGCTCAGTATTGGGGTATCAGGTGCAGTAATAGGGACACATACGGCAGCAGCGGCTCAGTATTGGGGTATCAGGTGCAGTAATAGAGACACATAGGCAGCAGGGCTCAGTATTGGGTATCAGGTGCTAGTAATAGGGACACATAGGCAGCAGAGGCTCAGTATTGGAGTATCAGGTGCAGTAATAGAGACACATAGGGCAGCAGAGGCTCAGTATTGGAGTATCAGGTGCAGTAATAGAGGACACATACGGCAGCAGAGGCTCAGTATTGGGGTATCAGGTGCAGTAATAGGGACACATAGGCAGCAGAGGCTCAGTATTGGGGAGTATCAGGTGTAGTAATAGGGACACATACGGCAGCAGCGGCTTAGTATTGAGGTATCAGGTGCAGTAATAGAGACACATACGGCAGCAGCGGCTCAGTATTGGGGTATGAGGTGTAGTAATAGGGACACATACGGCAGCAGCGGCTCAGTATTGGAGTATCAGGTGTAGTAATAGGGACACATACGGCAGCAGCGGCTCAGTATTGGGGTATGAGGTGTAGTAATAGGGACACATACGGCAGCAGCGGCTCAGTATTGGAGTATCAGGTGCAGTAATAGGGACACATATGGCAGCAGCGGCTCAGTATTGAGGTATCAAGTGCAGTAATAGGGACACATATGGCAGCAGCGGCTCAGTATTGGGGTATCAGGTGTAGTAATAGGGACACATACGGCAGCAGCGGCTCAGTATTGGAGTATCAGGTGCAGTAATAGGGACACGTATGGCAGCAGCGGCTCAGTATTGGGGTATGAGGTGCAGTAATAGGGGCACATATGGCAGCAGCGGCTCAGTATTGGGGTATCAGGTGCAGTAATAGAGACACATAGGGCAGCAGGGGCTCAGTATTAGGGTATCAGGTGCAGTAATAGAGACACATACGACAGCAGCGGCTCAGTATTGGGGGATCAGGAGCAGTAATAGGGACACATACGGCAGAAGCGGCTCAGTATTGGGGCATCAGGTGCAGTGATAGGGACACATACGGCAGCAGAGGCTCAGTATTGGGGAATCAGGAGCAGTAATAGGGACACATACAGCAGCTGCGGCTCAGTATTGGGGTATCAGGTGCAGTAATAGGGACACATACGGCAGCAGTGGTTCAGTATTGGAGTATCAGGTGTAGTAATAGGGACACATACGGCAGCAGAGGCTCAGTAATGGGGTATCAGGTGTAGTAATAGGGACACATACGGCAGCAGCGGCTCAGTATTGGAGTATCAGGTGTAGTAATAGGGACACATACGGCAGCAGAGGCTCAGTATTGGGGTATCAGGTGTAGTAATAGGGACACATACGGCAGCAGCGGCTCAGTATTGGAGTATCAGGTGTAGTAATAGGGACACATACGGCAGCAGCGGCTTAGTATTGAGGTATCAGGTGCAGTAATAGAGACACATACGGCAGCAGCGGCTCAGTATTGGGGTAGGAGGTGTAGTAATAGGGACACATACGGCAGCAGCGGCTCAGTATTGGAGTATCAGGTGTAGTAATAGGGACACATACGGCAGCAGCGGCTCAGTATTGGGGTATGAAGTGTAGTAATAGGGACACATACGGCAGCAGCGGCTCAGTATTGGAGTATCAGGTGCAGTAATAGGGACACATATGGCAGCAGCGGCTCAGTATTGGGGTATCAGGTGCAGTAATAGGGTCACATACGGCAGCAGCGGTTCAGTATTGAGGTATCAGGTGCAGTAATAGGGACACATATGGCAGCAGCGGCTCAGTATTGGGTATCAGGTGTAGTAATAGGGACACATACGGCAGCAGCGGCTCAGTATTGGAGTATCAGGTGCAGTAATAGGGACACATATGGCAGCAGCGGCTCAGTATTGGGGTATGAGGTGCAGTAATAGGGGCACATATGGCAGCAGCGGCTCAGTATTGGGGTATCAGGTGCAGTAATAGAGACACATAGGGCAGCAGGGGCTCAGTATTAGGGTATCAGGTGCAGTAATAGAGACACATACGGCAGCAGCGGCTCAGTATTGGGGTATCAGGTGCAGTAATAGGGACACATACGGCAGCAGCGGCTCAGTATTGGGGTATCAGGTGCAGTAATAGAGACACATAGGGCAGCAGCGGCTCAGTATTGGGGTATCAGGTGCAGTAATAGAGACACATAGGGCAGCAGAGGCTCAGTATTGGAGTATCAGGTGCAGTAATAGGGACACATACGGCAGCAGAGGCTCATTATTGGAGTATCAGGTGCAGTAATAGAGACACATAGGGCAGCAGAGGCTCAGTATTGGAGTATCAGGTGCAGTAATAGAGACACATAGGGCAGCAGAGGCTCAGTATTGGGGTATCAGGTGCAGTAATAGGGACACATACGGCAGCAGAGGCTCAGTATTGGAGTATCAGGTGCAGTAATAGGGACACATATGGCAGCAGCGGCTCAGTATTGGGGTATCAGGTGCAGTAATAGAGACACATAGGGCAGCAGCGGCTCAGTATTGAGGTATCAGGTGCAGTAATAGAGACACATACGGCAGCAGCGGCTCAGTATTGAGGTATCAGGTGCAGTAATAGGGACACATACAGCAGCAGCGGCTCAGTATTGAGGTATCAGGTGCAGTAATAGGGACACATAGGGCAGCAGCGGCTCAGTATTGGGGTATGAGGTGTAGTAATAGGGACACATACGGCAGCAGAGGCTCAGTATTGGGGTATCAGGTGCAGTAATAGGGACACACGGCAGCAGCGGCTCAGTATTGGGGTATCTGGTGCAGTAATAGGGACACATACGGCAGCAGAGGCTCAGTATTGGGGTATCTGGTGCAGTAATGGGGACACATACGGCAGCAGAGGCTCAGTTTTGAGGTATCAGGTGCAGTAATAGGGACACATACGGCAGCAGCGGCTCAGTATTGGGGTATGAGGTGTAGTAATAGGGACACATACGGCAGCAGCGGCTCAGTATTGGAGTATCAGGTGCAGTAATAGGGACACATACGGCAGCAGCGGCTCAGTATTGGGGTATCAGGTGCAGTAATAGGGACACATATGGCAGCAGCGGCTCAGTATTGGGGTATCAGGTGCAGTAATAGAGACACATAGGGCAGCAGCGGCTCAGTATTGAGGTATCAGGTGCAGTAATAGAGACACATACGGCAGCAGAGGCTCAGTATTGGGGTATCAGGTGTAGTAATAGGGACACATACGGCAGCAGCGGCTCAGTATTGAGGTATCAGGTGCAGTAATAGGGACACATACGGCAGCAGAGGCTCAATATAGAGGTATCAGGTGCAGTAATGGGGACACATACGGCAGCAGAGGCTCAGTATTGAGGTATCAGGTGCAGTAATATGGACACATACTGCAGCAGCGGCTCAGTATTGGGGTATCAGGTGTAGTAATAGGGGCACATACTGCAGCAGCGGCTCAGTACTGGGGTATCAGGTGTAGTAATACGGACACATATAGCAGCAGAGGCTCAGTTTTGAGGTATCAGGTGCAGTAATAGGGACACATACGGCAGCAGCGGCTCAGTATTGGGGTATGAGGTGTAGTAATAGGGACACATACGGCAGCAGCGGCTCAGTATTGGGGTATCAGGTGCAGTAATAGGACACATACGGCAGCAGCGGCTCAGTATTGAGGTATCAGGTGTAGTAATAGGGACACATATGACAGCAGCGGCTCAGTATTGGGGTATGAGGTGCAGTAATAGGGGCACATACTGCAGCAGCGGCTCAGTATTGGAGTATCAGGAGCAGTAATAGGGACACATATGGCAGCAGCGGCTCAGTATTGGGGTATCAGCAGGATGAGGAGTTTGTGCAGGTTGAGAATAGTCCAATTGGTGACCGTGACGGTGCTGACAATATGAGACAATATGAGAAGTGAAACGTGTCTTTGTTGTATTCTCTGCAGTCGAGTCCTGGCTGGAGGAGTCGTCATGTCGGTCTGGGCCAGATGGAAAAGACATGAAAAGTGAACGATTCCATCAGAAAGAACGTCCGCGGTAAGTCATTATCTGTAACTCTGCTATGATCTCTTATATGTTCTGTAGGACTGGTGTTATTTACCACTGATCATATGGCGGTGATATCAATATTGGTCTTTTTATATATAGATTATTTTTGGCAACAGCGCGATCATTTGCTGAGGTTCTCTGGTTAGGGGCCCACTCAGATGTCCGCCCCCCCCTAAACCGAAACCCTAGCTACGCCTCTGATGGAGGGTATGTGTCGCAGAGCTCCTCTGTGCTATAGGTCAGTAATGTTGTTCTGGGACTTGTAGTCCCATAAGAGTTCTGATTATTGTTAAGGGTGAACCTGCAGGGTTAGCTTGTGAGCTGGGTGGGACATGCTAACCATACATACACCGCCCACTGGTGGTGGTATAAGGAATGTTACATACTGGTGATTGTATGTGTTGTGAAGGACCTGTGATGAGGTCATGAACAGGTGACCAGACCATGTGCTTCATACCTTGGCTTGGGGAGTGGCTACATGTATGAAAGGCAGTGTGGCACATGGAGAGGAGAGTCTGTCTTGGAGAGGCTATCTGAGACTGTGGAGAGTCTGATGTGTCTGTGCTGAGACTGTGAGGGTCTCGGGAGTCTGTCCGGCTGGACAGAGCTCCCTGACATCCAGGCGGGATGTCGCACAGACTGAAGACTGAAAGCTGGCATGCTTGAGCCAGCGGAATGAACGGTATTGGAAACCGTGGTGAGACTGATCGGGATCAGAATGGAATATAAAGACTGTGTTTGATGTAAGATGCCTCTGAGGTGTCTGAGAACCTGGGACACCAGCAGGTAACGGACAGGGTCCATGTTGAGAATGACTGGGGTCATGAAGATATTGTTTGTATAATGAATGCTGTACACTGGTGAAGAATAAACCTGATGAACTTTTGATAGAAAAGTGCCTCCTAATTGCCTCTGAAGCAGCTTAGCGAGTTGAAACCTTACAATTGGTGGAGAATGCGGGCAGCGACCCAAGAAGCACATCTTGCTGGGAATCAGGAGCAAGAGGAGGAACAGACGGTCTGTGAAAACCGTGAGTGTGACCAGAGGTCAAGAATAAACTGTGCATGTATGTTTATGTGGTGCCTCTGAAGATATGAGGTATCTGAAGACGCTGTTAAGCCAATGGTGACAGACAGGAGTCTGTGTTATGTTGACCGGGGTCATTGAGAATTGAGAAAAGAGCATGCTGATAGGATACCTCAGAGGAGGTGTCCGGAAAATCTCTGTGGCCGAGAGTGTAACAGACAGGAGTCTGTGTTGTGCTGACGGGTCAGTGAGAGACTGTTTTTCTCTGTGGGATGCCTCGAAGAAGAGGAGGTGTCTGGAAATCTCTATGGCCAAGAGTGTGACAGACAGGAGTCTGTGTTGTGCTGACGGGTCAGGGAGAAGCTGTTTTTTTTTCTCTGGAACACGTATGAGGTGTTTGCTGTGGCTCGGCGGGGTCACGAAGGTGACAAGCGGCTGGCTGTGGTTCGGCGGGGTCACGAAGGTGACAAGCGGCTGGCTATGGATCGGCGGGTCCACGAAGATGGCGCAGCGGAAGCGTGCAGAGACTTGTGGTAGCAGGAGCTACAGTGACTGTTGCAGCAAGAGGTTCTGCAGGAGCTGCAGTAGCAGCCACAGCAGCTTAGGAGTAGCATCTGGAGGTGCTGGTGGTTGGTGGCTGCAACGGAATCGGTGGCAGTACCAGCAGGAGCTGGTGTGGTAAAAAGGACAGTGTGAACCAAGACACACAAACTCTTAAAGGGCCGGTACACGCCCTAAGTAAAAGACACTGTCTAAGGGTATTGTGTGAACTGGTTCCAGTGAGAGCCGTGGTGTGTACCCCAGTGATGGGTGGTGTCCCTAAAAGGGGAGGGGTCCCAAAAGTGGGCGGTAACCCAAATTGAGATGGTGTCCCAAAAGGGGGCGGAGTCCCAAAAGGGGGCAGTAACCCAATTGAGATGGTGTCCCAAAAGGGGTGAGGTCCCAAAAGGGGCGGTAACCCAAATTAAGATGGTGTCCCAAAAGGGGGTGGAGTCCCAAAAGGGGGTGGTAACCCAAATTGAGATGGTGGCCCGAAAGGGGGCAGAGTCCCAAAAGGGGCGGGAACCCAAATTGGGATGGTGACCCAAAAGGGGGCGGAGTCTCAAGGGGTGTAGCCCAAATCAGACCAGTTGCCCAAAAGGGGGCGGAGTCCCGAAAGGGGACGGTAACCCAAATTGGGATGGTGGCCCAAAAGGGGGCGGCAACCCAAAAGGGGATGGTGGTCCTAAAAGGAGTGGAGCTTCCAGAAGGGGTGGCACCGGTTACCTCAGTGGACATGTCTGATGTACAGCGGTGTGGATGTTATGCTTTTTCCGCATGTGGCATAGACTTCCCATTTGATAACAGCCCACAGGTGTGTACTGTAATGTTACATCGGGAAGGAGTCTCGGGACGGTTGGACTCAAAGTCAGGTGACTCTGAAAGGAACTCCACTAGTTCTCTGTCTAACCGAGAGAAAAGTCAATGTTTGCTGCATCCATGGGCTAACTGTGGACTATAGGGTGGACAGAGTGATGCTTGAAATGTCCACAAGTGTCGAAGATCAAAATGGCGGTATACCACCGAACTTATTGTACCCCTATGAGAGGAAGCGGGACTTTGTATTTTTTGAAAATGCATGGGAGGTTGATAAAGTGTGGTGTTGCTCAGAGGAGAGACCGAATGACCCTAAGGGAGCCCCACCACAGCAGGCGGCTGTAGTGGTTCCTTGTCGTGTGATGTGTGAAAAGGAGGTAGCACCACCTAGGATTGAGGGTCTAGAGTTCCTGGTGACCGAAAGAAAGTGTGAGTCTGACGCTCAGGACTTGGAGGTGACTGGACGATGGACTCATGACCGCAACAACTGTAGGAGGCGGTTCTGGAAAGAAAGGTTGGGTGAGGTGACACAGAAAGAAGGACAAGGCCAACGTTCTGACCGCTGGGGGCGGGGGAGGCCTAACAAAGAGGTGATGTTGCATGATGCCCAAAATCGACTGAGATGGTTTGACTGGCAGAGACGACCGAGATGGATCTCTGGTCGGGTAATAAGTGTTCAACCACACAAGTTTGAACAGAGGGGGAAGGTATGTGGTGAAGTGACTAATGTGGCACCTAGGGGGCGCTGTATAAGTTGTTCAATTTATGCATGGAGGCATGAGATGAATGGGAAACCAGTCCTTGGTATGGTGATAAATGGAAGGTATATGTCGCAGAGCTCCTCTGTGCTGTAGGTCAATAATGTTGTTCTTGGACTTGTAGTCCCATAAGAGTTCTGATTATTGTTAAGGGTGAACCTGCAGGGTTAGCTTGTGAGCTGGGTGGGACATGCTAACCATACATACACCGCCCACTGGTGGTGGTATGAGGAATGTTACATACTAGTGATTGTAGGTCTTGTGAAGGACCTGTGATGAGGTCATGAACAGGTGACCAGACCATGTGCTTCATACCTTGGCTTGGGGAGTGGCTACAGGTATGAAAGGGAGTGTGGCACATGGAGAGGAGTCTGTCTTGGAGAGGCTATCTGAGACTGTGGAGAGTCTGATGTGTCTGTGCTGAGACTGTGAGGGTCTCAGGAGTCTGTCTGACTGGACAGAGCTCCCTGACATCCAGGCGGGATGTCGCACAGACTGAAGACTGAAAGCTGGCATGCTTAATGAACGGTATTGGAAACCGTGGTGAGACTGATTGGGATCAGAATGGAATATAAAGACTGTGTTTGATGTAAGATGCCTCTGAGGTGTCTGAGAACCTGGGACACCAGCAGGTAATGGACAGGGTCCGTGTTGAGAATGACTGGGGTCATGAAGATATTGTTTGTATAATGAATGCTGTACACTGGTGAAGAATAAATCTGATGAACTTTTGATAGAAAAGTGCCTCCTAATTGCCTCTGAAGCAGCTGAGCGAGTTGAAACCTTGCAATATATATATAACAGTAACATGCTCCATAGCGATGCATCATCCATGAGGTGAGAACTATACATGACCCATAGATGCATTCAGCAATGATGCTGGAAATTCCCCCAAGCACGCTGTATAATCAAAGTGAGCAAAGAGAAGCAACGTAATGTAACAATGAGGCACAATATAAGAAAATAAAGACAGAAGAGAAAATTGATTTTATTCTTACATTGTACTTAAATCTCAAAAATATTCAGCATTTACATGTATAGATCTGATGTCCTGAAAAGTGATACAGAGTGGCATGAAATAAGGCACGTTTCATGTGATTGGGTCATTATCAAATCAATAAGGGTCAGCCCCCAAAATATTTACACCCACAGTCAGGATCAGGTGTCAGAAATATCTGAGAATATATAATTCTCTTATACAGGATAAAGATGGGGAAACCAAACCAAACCCCCCCCACCCGTGCACTTCCACAACAATATACTGCAAAACCAGAAACATTCCAATGTCAGAATAGTATATTAACAATCACAATCTACTCACAGGACACAAAGGTTTTCCATCAGATACAAATCTGCACTGTGCCCAAACTTTTGCAGAAATGTCACATCTTCACAGCAACTTTGGAAAGAGTAAAGTCCGCAGCCATACCTGTCCCAGTATTTGCAATAAAACACATTTTCAGGCAGATTTTCATGAAGTTTTAGTTCGGGAAAATGTATTCAATATGTAAATTTACACTTGTTTCAAAACATGTTTAAAATATAGTTTGTTTAGTACTCGAGGTATTACTAGGAATAATGGCTATGACACATAGGTAAATTATCCACAAAGACTACAGAGCCGCACATTCACATCAGTCCCCAAACTTCCAATATCACCTCTAATATACAGATAAATGTAACCACCAAATGCCTACACAACAGATCATCCACCCATGTGATATAGTCATAGGGCCGGCAGTCATATAGGGATCATCCGCTGTAATCCTGATTATTATTAATCCCACTAGAGAATAATCCAGCAGTCTCTAGTGGAAATCTTAGATCATGAGTGATAGTTTCTTCCACTTTCTGCTTCCCCCCAATATCTTTATAGAACCTTTATATACATATAATGCAGCATGAAGGGACTCGGAGAAGGTGGCAGTGAAGGTGTGTAAGTGTCTGATGGGGTCACACAGCTCATAAAAGGACAACTGCCCGACCTCATAGTCCAGACATATCCTGACTCTATCACTGGAGATATTGTGAGGTAATGGGATCACTTTACTGCCATGTATCACTGAATACTGATTATTATATCTCCACAAACACCAGGACTTGTTATTATATCCAATCTCTGACTGCTGCCCCCTCCTGTTTATACTGGGGTAACACATCCCCACACTCCACCACCCTGATCTACTGCTCTCCACATCCCAGTAATGTCGTCCTGAGGTAAATCCCCTCCTGCTCATCACCTGATAGTTATCCTTGAATCTCTCTGATGTTTCTGGACGTTTCTGCTTCTCTCCTGTCCAGGTTGCCGTTTTCAGGTCATCTGATATAAGGATATAATTACCAGCTGTGGTTACATCCAGTAATATGTCTGCAGGACTCACCACATAGATCCCGCTCCTTATACCTGATATTGCGTTACATAATGTGTGTAATTTGTTTGACATCTCAGCCACGTCCAGGTCATCTCCATCATGGGGCTGTTTATCATGTCCATCTGTGTCCTCATCACCTCCGTCCTCCTCAGGACCACAAAAGTCACCGGTGTCTGGTTCCTGTAAGACAGTCAATGGATCCGTGATGTTACTCAGCTCCTCAATGTGTCTCATCTTCCTGGACAGCTCGTCCTTCTTTATTTCCAGCTGATGGATCAGAACAGACAGTGACTCTTCCTTTTCCTGCCTGGAGATCTCACTCAGGATCTTCTTGTCCAGGTTGAACACCCGTCTCCTGATGTCTGTACACAGGTCAGTGACTCTCTTGGCTTTTCCAGCTGCTTGTTCTCACACATAAGCAGCAATACACAATACATATTGTATTATTCGATCTGCAGGCAGCATGTGTATTGCTGCTTATGTGTGTATTATGTTTATAATTTGATTGTGATATGGTCACACATGTATATACATACGCATGGGGCTCGTCACACTTATTCCATCACAGCGACATACCATGGGCGGATGGGGCTCCATTACCGTCGCCTCCTACCGGTCCCTCCTGTGTGCTCCCGTCGCCTATGGCATCTAGAGGGAACGTTGTGCGCTGATGACGTCCTAGGAACACTTGTTCCTGCACATCGTTCCCGTGATGCCGGAAGTGACGGTGCCAGCACCGGATGTCCCGCCTCGAGACGACGAACATTACTATGGAGCTCATACCCTCCTTAGAGCGCGGCGTGATTGGTGATCGCACTAGGTTAGGGACTATTTAAACCCACCTTCTGGCACATTTACACACTGCCCCCCGAGGAAGCGGAAACGCGAAACGGCGTCGGGGCCTCGGTGCGACCAGCAGCTTTTTACCATGGGTGAGTGAGACCATAGGACTTAGCACTTGGCTATAGATCTTGGTTTTCTTCCATCTTTAGGTTGGGTTTTCGGTAGTTTGTGGTTTATAGTGACTGCATTTGGTTATCAGTGGGACCCACTATGGGCTAATACGTTAGGCATTCGCCTTTATCTTACTGAGATACCTAATCTTTCTACCACTTCACATATGGGCATGTTCACAACTACTGATCCCCCCTACACATGTCCTTCTCACCCAATGGGAGTACTATTATGTACGTATTTTTTTCTGCTGTTATCGCATCATGGTCTAATCATCTTTTCTACTGGTGTTTCTTTTAAATATTTGTCATATTATGTAATTTTGTAGCATAGTTATTTGAATATTTAATAAAATTTGTTATACTTTTTTGCTATTTTTTGTATTCGTTTCTTATTATTTAGTTACATATTGGTGGCTTGAGCTCCCTCTTCTTTCCCATAAGGAACTTATCTAGATCTGTGGTGAGCAATTTGAACCCCCAAGTGCTTCACACAAGTTTATAACGTAGAGCCGTAAAATTAAAAAATCATATTTTTTCCACAAAAATGATCTTTTCACCCCAATTGTTATTTTCCCAAGGGTAACAAGACTCCAAAAGTTATTGTGCAATTTGTCCTGAGTACGCTGATACCCCATATGTGGGGGTAAACCACTGTTTGGGTGCATGGCAGAGTTTGGAAGGGAAGGAGCGCCGTCTGACTTTTTCAAAGCAGAATTGGCTGGACGCCATGTCGTGTTTGGAGAGCTCCTGATCTGCCTAAACAGTGGAAACCCCATAAATGACACCATTTTGGAAACTAGACCCCTCAAGGAACTTATCTAGATGTGTGGTGAGCTCTTTGAACCCGAAGTGCTTCACAGAAGTTTATAACGTACAGCCGTAAAAATAAAAAAAACCTTTTTTTTTTACAAAAATGATTTTTTCGCCCCCAATATTTTATTTTCACAAGGGCAACAGGAGAAATTGGACCCCAAAAGTTGTTGTCCAATTTGTCCTGAGTACGCTGATACTCAATATGTGGGAGAAAACTACTGTATGGGCACACGTCGGGGCTCGGAAGGGAAGTAGTGACGTTTTGGATTGCAGACTTTGATGGAATGGTCTGGGTGCGTCATGTCGCATTTGGAGAGCCCCTGATGCACCTAAACAGTGGAAACCCCCCACAAGTGACCCCATTTTGGAAAATAGACCCCACAAGGAACTTATCTAGAAGTGTGGTGAGCACTTTGAACCCCGAAGTGCTTCACAGAAGTTTATAATGTACTGTTACGGCTGGCGGAACGCACAAAATAATATAAATAATAAGTGCGTTCGCAGCCCGGGGTCCACCGTGCAAGCGGAGCCTGCTGCTAGTAGAAATGGCGCGAGAAGCAACTCTGTTATCCCGCAGAGCTGCCAACATAAACGCCATAATGCGCTGTCGCAATGAGTGCGAACTCTGTTACTCCACAGAGCCGCTAGAAGGAGTGCCGCAACGCTATATGGCGATGTGTGAGCACTCACTGGACACAACTGAGTGGCAAAGAAAACACGCTACGGCGCTGACTAGCGTAGAAAGCGAACCCTGTTACGTCACAGGGCCGCTTGAGAAAAAGCACTGTGTCCTGTAAGGCTCTCAGAAACACAGTTAAGTGCTAAGCGTACATAAAGCGTGATCATGTGCTAACGTCCTCGTGGGAGTCACCCGCAATCTATGGCGTCTGAACGCCAGGCCCTGAATACGGCAATCAAACTCCTCACCGGTTATGCCGGTAATCTAGGGCATCTAGGACACCGACCCTGACCAGCTACCATACCAAACTCCTCACCGATTAAGTCGGTATTCTAGTGGCTTATTTCAGCCGAGTCCCTATCCACACATACACATGACCACACTGGCGCATAGCATACAATGATTGATATTAGCGCATGGCGGCCCAGCCATGCTACCCTTTTATAGCAACAGCTACAGGACCTTCCAGGAACAAGGACCAATGAGAAGCTGTTACAAACAAACGTAGCTACATGACCTTCCTGGCGGACCAATAGGAGCCGCTGCAGCACCTGAACATGTGACCCCTGATCTCCAATGAGAGATCTCACTCTGGGCATGCTCAGATGGGAAAACGCAGGACTTTGTCTCAAAGACGACTGCTCCAGCACTGGCTATAATAGCAGATCCAGGAAAGGCAGCAGCAAGTCACTGCACAGTAGAGGAGTGGGCAAGATGCCTGGACCAACGTCTCTGCTGAGCAGGCTTCACTGCGGCCGGAGATGAATGGGAGACCGCAGCGGGACGGGTTCGTGACTCTCCTTGTGCAGCAGCGGGAAATCGAACCCTAACACGTACAGCCGTAAAAATAAAAAATCTTTTTTTTTTACAAAAATGATTTTTTCACCCCCAATTTTTTATTTTCTCAAGGGTAACAGAACAAATAGGACAAATTGCACAATAATTCTTGGGGTCCAGAGTACGCTGATACCCCATATGTGGAGGTAAACTACTGTTTGGGCGCATGGCAGAGCTCAGATCTGAAGGAGCACCGTTTGACTTTTTCAACGCAGAATTGGCTGGAATTGAGATCAGACACCTTGTCACATTTGGAGAGCCCCTGATGTGCCTAAACAGCTGAAACCCTCCAATTCTAACTCGAACCCTAACACCAACACATCCCTAACCCTAGTCCCAACCCTAACCACAAACCTAACCCTAACACACCCCTAACCCTAATCCCAACCCTAACCTCAATCCTAACTTTAGCGTCAACCCTAACCCTATCTTTAGCCGCAACCCTAACCCTAATGGGAAAAGCAAATAAATACATTTTTTTTATTTTATTATTTTTCCCTAAGGGTGTGATAAAGGGGGGTTTGATTTACTATTTATAGCGGGTTTTTATGATTGGCAGCTGTCACGCTAAAAGACGCTTTTTATTGCAAAAAATAGTTTTTTGCATTACCACATTTTGATAGCTATAATTTTTGCATATTTTGGCCCACAGAGTCATGTGAGGTCTTATTTTTTGCGGTACGAGTTGACGTTTTTATTGGTACCATTTTTGAGCACATGACATTTTTTGATCGCTTTTTATTTTGATTTTTGGGAGGTTAGAATGAACAAAAATCAGCAATTCATGAATTTCTTTTGGGGGAGGCGTTTTATACCGTTCTGCGTGTGGTAAAATTGATAAAGCAGTTTTATTCTTCGGGTCAGTACGATTACGGCGATACCTCATTTATATAATTTTTTATGTTTTGGCGCTTTTATAGAATAAAAACAATTTTATATAAAAAATAATTATTTTTGCATCGCTTTATTCTGCGAGCTATAACTTTTTTATTTTTTCGCTCATGATGCTGTATGACGGCTCGTTTTTTGCGGGACAAGATGTAGTTTTCAGCGGTACCATGTTTATTTATATCGGTGTTTTTGATCACTTGTTATTCCACTTTTTGTTCGGCGGTATGAGAAAGCATTAATTTTTTGCTTCGGTTTTTTTTTTAAGGGGTTCACTAAAGGGGTTAACTAGTGGGACAGTTTTATAGGGGGGGTCGTTACGGACGCGGCGATACCAAATATGTGTTATTTTATTGTTTTGTTTTTTTTACTTACATGAAGAAATGAATTTATTGGGGAATATTTTTTTTTTTGTTATGATTTTTTTTTAACACTTGTTATTTTTATTTTTTTACATTTTTACTTTGTCCCAGGGTGGGACATTACTGTATAATACCAGATCGCTGGTGTGACAGAGTGCACAGCACTCTGTCACACCAGCGATCGCTCTGGCATCGCTGCAGACTTCTCAGTGCCTGCTTTGAGCAGTCACTGAGGAAGCCGCCTTCCTGCAGGACCCGGATGGACCCTGGCGCCATCTTGGATCTGGGGTCCTGCAGGGAGGAGGGACTCTCGGAACAGCACGACACATCGCACTGTTGAGAGAGTCTCAGGGGAGCGCGCAGGGAGCCCCCTCCCTGCGCGATGCTCCCCTGTGCCCCCAGTACACCGCGATCATGTTTGATCGCGGTGTACCAGGGGTTAATGTTCCGGGAGCAGTCCATGACCGATCCTGACACATAGTGCCGGGTGTCAGCTGTGATAATCAGCTGACACCAGGCGGCGATTAGCTGCGCTTCCCCGGGAGCGCAGCTGATCGCTATGACGTACTATCCCGTCCATGGTCAGATTGTCACGGGTTTTATGGACGGGATAGTACGTCGGATGTCAGAGAGGGGTTAAACCTCACTCTTGTTAACCCTTGCGCTGCATCCTTGTACCTGCTTATACTTGTGCTGTGGGGGGTCATAAAAGTCAGGAAGGCCATTGTGTGTCTTGTGCCTTTTCTTATCTCCAGCCTAAATGGAATTTGAACCTGTCCTCAGGTCTTTTTGGCACAAAGAACTTTTATATACAGTGGCTTACGAAAGTATTCACCCCCTTGGCATTTTTCATGTTTTGTTACCTCACAACCAGGAATTTCACTGTTTTTTTGAGGGTTTGAACATGCCTACAACTGTGAACATTTAGTTTTCTTTTCATTATGAAGCAAACAAGAAATAAGATAAAATAACTGAAAACTTCAATGTGCATTACTATTCACCCTCTAAAGTCAGCACTTTGTAGAGCCTCCTTTCACAGCAATTAAGTCTCTAGGAGCTTTCCACATCTTGTCACTGGATTTTTGCTTATTCCTCAAGGCAAAACTGCTCCAGCTCCCATTAGTTAGATGGTTTCCTCTGGTGAACAGCAATCTTCAAGTCGGTTGACCACAGATTCTCAATTGGATGAAGGTCTGAACCTTGACTAGGCCACGACAAAACATTTACACGTTTCCCCTTAAACCACTTTAGTGCTGCTTTAGCAGTATGCTTTGCGTCATTTTCTTGATGGAAGATGAACCTATGGCACATACAGTGACACATACACATTGCCCCCACATACAGTGACACACACAGTGCCACCACATACAGTGACACACACATGGCCCCCACATACAGTGACACAGTGCCCCCACATACAGTGACACACACACAGTGCCCCCACATACAGTGACACACAGTGCCCCCACATACAGTGACACACACACATTGCCCCCACATACAGTGACACACACATGGCCCCCACATACAGTGACACACACATGGCCCCCACATACAGTGACACACAGTGCCCCACATACAGTGACACACAGTGCCCCCACATACAGTGACACACATGGCCCCCACATACAGTGACACACACACAGTGCCCCCACATACAGTGACACACACACAGTGCCACCACATACAGTGACACACACACAGTGCCACCACATACAGTGACACACAATGCCCCCACATACAGTGACACACCCACAGTACCCCCACATAGTGACACACACAGTGCCCCCACATACAGTGACACACACACAGTGCCCCCACATACAGTGACAAACACACAGTGCCCCCACATACAGTAACACACACACAGTGCCACCACATACAGTGACACACAATGACCCCACATACAGTGACACACCCACAGTACCCCCACATAGTGACACACAGTGCCCCCACATACAGTGACACACACACAATGCCCCACATACACTGACACACACACAGTGCCCCCACATACAGTGACACACACACAGTGCCCCCACATACAGTGACACACACAGTGCCCCCACATACAGTGACACACACATTACCCCCACATACAGTGACACACAATGCCCCACATACAGTGACACACCCACATTGCCCCCACATACAGTGACACACCCACATTACCCCCACATACAGTGACACACCCACATTGCCCCCACATACAGTGACACACCCACATTGCCCCCACATAGTGACACACACACATTACCGCCACATACAGTGACACACAATGCCCCCACAAACAGTGACACACCCACATTGCCCCCACATACAGTGACACACACACATTACCCCCACATACAGTGACACACACACAGTGTCCCCACATACAGTGACACACACACATTACCCCACATACAGTGACACACACACATTACCCCCACATACAGTGACACACAGTGCCCCCACATACAGTGACACACACACATTACCCCCACATACAGTGACATACAGTGCCCCCACATACAGTGACACACACACATTACCCCCACATACAGTGACACACACACAGTGCCCCCACATACAGTGACACACACACATTACCCCCACATCCAGTGACACACACACATTACCCCCACATACAGTGACACACACAGTGCCCCCACATACAGTGACATACAGTCCCCCACATACAGTGACACACACACAGTGCCCCCACATACAGTGACACACACACAGTGCCCCCACATACAGTGACCACACATACACATACCCCCACATACAGTGACACACCACAGTGCCCCCACATACAGTGACACACACACATTACCCCCACATACAGTGACACACACATAGTGCCCCCACATACAGTGACACACAGTGCCCCCACATACACTGACACACATACAGTGCCCCCACATACAGTGACACACCAACATTGCCCCCACATACAGTGACACACACACATTACCCCCACATACAGTGACACACCACATTGCCCCACATACAGTGACACACAGACATTACCCCCACATACAGTGACACGCACCACATTACCCCCACATACAGTGACACACAATGCCCCCACAAACAGTGACACACCCACATTGCCCCCACATACAGTGACACACACACATTACCCCCACATACAGTGATACACACACAGTGTCCCACATACAGTGACACACAGTGCCCCCACATACAGTGACACACACACATTACCCCCACATACAGTGACATACAGTGCCCCCACATACAGTGACACACACACATTACCCCCACATACAGTGACACACACCAGTGCCCCCACATACAGTGACACACACATTACTCCCACATACAGTGACACACACACATTACCCCACTATACAGTGCCACAACACACAGTTGCCCCACATACAGTGACACACACAGTGCCCCACATACAGTGACACACACAGTGCCCCCACATACAGTGACACACATACCACCAGTGTGCCCCTCCCTAATACAGTGACACACACACATTACCCCCACATACAGTGACACACACACAGTGCCCTTACATACAGTGACACACACACATTACCCCACATACAGTGACACACACACAGTGCCCCACATACAGTGACACACAGTGCCCCCACATACACTGACACACACACATTACCCCACATACAGTGACATACAGTGCCCCCACATACAGTGACACACCACATTGCCCCACAAACAGTGACACACACACATTACCCCCACATACAGTGACACACCCACATTGCCCCACATACAGTGACACACAACATTACCCCACATACAGTGACACACAACATTACCCCCACATACAGTGACACACAATGCCCCCACAAACAGTGACACACCCACATTGCCCCACATACAGTGACACACACAAATTACCCCCACATACAGTGACACCACACAGTGTCCCACATACAGTGACACACACACATTACCCCCACATACAGTGACACACACACATTACCCCACATACAGTGACACACAGTGCCCCCACATACAGTGACACACACTTACCCCACATACAGTGACATACAGTGCCCCCACATACGTGACACACACACATTACCCCCACATACAGTGACACACACAGTGCCCCCACATACAGTGACACACACACATTACCCCCACATACAGTGACACACACATTACCCTCACATACAGTGACACACAGTGCCCCACATACAGTGACACACACACAGTGCCCCCACATACAGTGACACACACACAGTGCCCCACATACAGTGACACACACACAATGCCCCACATACAGTGACACACACACAGTGCCCCCACATACAGTGACACCACACAGTGCCCCCACATACAGTGACACACACAGTGCCCCCACATACAGTGACACACACTTGCCCCCACATACAGTGACACACAATGCCCCACATACAGTACATAAGTGACACATACACCCACATTGCCCCACATACAGTGACTTCGACACATTGCCTAGTACAGTGACACACAAATTCACCAATACAGTTACACCACATTGCCCACATACAGTGAACCCATCAACATTACCCACTACAAGTGATCATCAATAGACATACACACAGTGACACCCATCATTGCCCAATACACAGTGACACAAACATTACCCCACATAGTGACCACACAGTGTCCCACCATCAGTGGCACACACACATTCACCCCCTCATACAGTGCATACACACATTCCATCTACAGTGACAACAGTCCCAACATTTCATGCACACACATTCCTCATACAGTGACATACCCAGTGCCACATCTACAGTACCATTACCCCACAACGTGACATCAACAGTCCCACATCAAGTGACTACAACATTACACCCCAATACACGTATCAAACATTACCCACATACAGTGACCACATAAGTCCACTTACCAGTGACTAATGCCCCACTATACAGTGACAACACAAGTGACCCCACTACAGGACACACACACAGTGCCACTATTACAGTGACACACACATACCACATATATCAGTGACATACACAAGAGATCCCTTACATTATGTCTACACAATATTACCCCACTACAGTGACATACACACAGTGCCCCTCATACAGTACACACAGTGCCACATTCACTGCATACACAGATGCACCTCTATATAAGTCACACACAGATCTATCCCCAACTAGACATTACAGATACACACATACCCACATACAGTGACACACACAATCACATAGTGTCCCAAATTACCCAGAGTGATCTATTCTATAGTCATTACACACAGAGTGATCTATTCTATAGAGTCATTACACACAGAGTGATCTATTCTATAGTCATTACACACAGAGTGATCTATTCTATAGAGTCATTACACACGTGATCTATTCTATAGAGTCATTACACACAGAGTGATCTATTCTATAGAGACATTACACACAGAGTGATCTATTCTATAATCATTACACACAGTGATCTATTCTATAGAGACATTACACACAGAGTGATCTATTCTATAATCATTACACACAGTGATCTATTCTATAGAGACATTACACACAGAGTGATCTATTCTATAGAGACATTACACACAGAGTGATCTATAGAGTCATTACACACAGTGATCTATTCTATAGAGTCATTACACACAGAGTGATCTATTCTATAGAGTCATTACACACAGAGTGATCTATTCTATAGAGACATTACACACAGAGTGATCTCTTCTATAGAGTCATTACACACAGAGTGATCTATTCTATAGAGTCATTACACACAGTGATCTATTCTATAGAGTCATTGCACACAGAGTGATCTATTCTATAGAGACATTACACACAGAGTGATCTATTCTATAGTCATTACACAGAGTGATCTATTCTATAGAGACATTACACAGAGTGATCTATTCTATAGAGTCATTACACACAGAGTGATCTATTCTATAGAGTCATTACACACAGAGTGATCTATTCTATAGTCATTACAAACAGAGTGATCTATTCTATAGAGACATTACACACAGTGATCTATTCTATAGTCATTGCACACAGAGTGATCTATTCTATATATAGAGACATTACACACAGAGTGATCTATTCTATAGAGACATTACACACAGAGTGATCTATTCTATAGTCATTACACACAGAGTGATCTATTCTATAGAGTCATTACACACAGAGTGATCTATTCTATAGTCATTACACAGAGTGATCTATTCTATAGAGACATTACACAGAGTGATCTATTCTATAGAGTCATTACACAGAGTGATCTATTCTATAGAGACATTACACACAGTGATCTATTCTATAGTCATTGCACACAGAGTGATCTATTCTATAGAGACATTACACACAGAGTGATCTATTCTATAGAGTCATTACACACAGAGTGATCTATTCTATAGAGACATTACACACAGAGTGATCTATTCTATAGAGACATTACACACAGAGTGATCTATTCTATAGAGACATTACACACAGAGTGATCTATTCTATAGAGACATTACACACAGAGTGATCTATTCTATATATAGAGTCATTACACAGAGTGATCTATTCTATATATAGAGACATTACACACAGAGTGATCCATTTCACGTGTTTATTTCTGTTAATGATGATTATGGTTTACAGTCAATGAAAACCCAAAAGTCATTATCTCAGTAAATTAGATACTTTATAACACCAGCTTGAAAAATGATTATAAAATCTGAAATGTTGTCCTACTGAGATGTATGATCAGTAAATGCACTCAATACTTGGTCGGGCTCCTTTGGCATCAATTACTGCATCAATGCAGCGTGGCATGGAAGCGATCAGCCTGCGGCACTGCTGAGGGGTTATGGAAGCCCAGGTTGCTTTGATAGCAGCCTTCAGCTCGTCTGCATTGTTGGGTCTGGAGTCTCTCATCTTCCTCTTGACAATTCCTCATAGATTCTCTATGGGGTTAAGGTCAGGCGAGTTTGCTGGCCAATCAAGCACAGTGATACTGTTGTTTGTAAACCAAGTATTGGTACTTTTGGCAGTGTGGACAGGGGCCAAGTCCTGCTGGAAAATGAAATTTCCATCTCCAAAAATCTTGTCGGCAGAGTGAAGCATGAAGGGCTGTAAAATGTCCTGGTAGATGGCTGCGCTGACTTTGGCCTTGATAAAACACAGTGGACCTACACCAGCAGATGACATGGCTCCCCAAACCATCACTGATGGTGGAGACTTCATACTAGACCTTGGAAATCAAGGTCCCAGAGTCTGGAGGAAGAGTGGAGAGGCCACAATCTAAGCTGCTGGAGGTCTGGTGTGAAATTTCCACAATTAGTGGAAACAGGGGAACCCACGCAGTCTTTCAAATGTATTTATAGTGTAGGAGACGGCTGATGAATACTTTAATCTACCGCCGCTTTCTGTCGCTGTTATCAGCTGAATATAGCTCTCAACATTGTCTCTTGCTATCGCTGATTGTAGCACCAGCAGAGGAGAATGATGTGAGGTGTCCTCAGCACCCGGAGCCAGGGAACAGCACCCCTGCTTCCCAGGTGCCGATTACGTGTGGTATTGATGTGGCACACGGTTGCCAAATGTTTGCCACAAGTATTCATAGAATCATAGAATGTTAGAGTTGGAAGGGACCTCGAGGATCATCGTGTCCAACCCCCTGCTCAATGCAGGATTCACTAATAAACCATCTCAACAGATGTTGTCTGTTCAGCCTCTGTTTGAAGACTCCCATTGAATGAGAACTCACCACCTCTCATGGCAGCCTGTTCCACTCATTGATCACCCTCTCTGTCAAAAAGTTTTTTCTTATATCTAATCTGTATCTTCTCTTTTTCAGTTTCATTCCATTCTTTCTCTTGTTTCCATGTGAAAATGAGAGTAATGATGATCCCTCTACACTGTGACATTCCTTCAGATATTTGTAGATAGCTATTAAGTCTCCTTTAAAGCTAAACATTCCCAGATTCTTTAGCTGTTCCTCGTAAGACGTAGATTGCGGTCCGCTCACCATCCTGGTAGCTCTTCTCTGAACTTGCTCCAGTTTTCAATGTATTTTTTACAAACTTGGTCATTTTTTCAATAAGGATAGTACGAGATACTTTATCAAATGCTTTGGTGAAGCCGAGATACACTATATCTAATAAATTTCCCTGATCCACCCAGTCAGTGATTCCATCATAGAAGGAAATTAGATTAGTCTGGCATGACTTGTTTGCTTCAAACCCATGCTGGCTCTGGTTAATTACTGTATTTTTATCCAAGTCCTTACATACATGCTGTTTAACCTCTTAGTGACAGAGTCAATTTGCAGCTTAATGACCGGGCCAATTTTTACAATTCTGACCACTGTCACTTTATGAGGTTATAACTCTGGAACGCTTTAACGAATCCCGCTGATTTTGAGAATGTTTTTTCATGACATATTGTACTTCACGTTAGTGGTAAAAAAAATTTGATATGACTTGCGTTTATTTATGAAAAAAACGGAAATATAGCGCAAATTTTTAAAATGTAGCAATTTTCAAACTTTAAATTTTTATGCCCTTAAATCAGAGAGATCTGTCACACAAATTTCTTAATAAATAACATTTCCCACATGTCTACTTTACATCAGCACAATTTTGTAAACAAAATTTTTTTTGTTACAAAGTTATAAGGGTTAAAGGTTGACCAGCGATTTCTCATTTTTACAACATTTTTTTTGTGGACCTCATCACATTTGAAGTCACTTTGAGGGGTCTATATGATAGAAAATACCCAAAGTGACAACATTGTAAAACTGCACCCCTCAAGGTGCTCAAAACCATATTCAAGAAGTTCATTAACCCTTTACGTGCTTCACAGGAACTGAAATGAAAATAAATATATTTTCTTCTTTTTATTTTAGTTCCCTAACTAAGGGGGTGATAAAGGGGGTTTATTTACTATTTTTTATTTTGATCACTGTGATAGGGTTTATCACAGTGATCACATGAACTTTCACTGAATGAATGAATCTGCCGGCCGGCAGATTCGGCGGGCGCACTGCGCATGTGTCCGCCATTTTCTTTACAGGAAGAAGACGCCGGGAGCTGCGGGAGCCATGGGAGGATGGGGGAACATCGGGAGGTACAGGGGACAGATCGGGGGACCCTATTTCTCTCTCCTCTGATGTGTGATCACATTAAATTAAATGTTTTTTTTTTTTTTTGCAAAAGCGGGGTCGGCAAAAAAACTACCCGAATCATGTTCTCTGGGGTCTCGGCTACCAAAAATATCAGTACATGTGAAAAAGGTCTAACTCTAATTTCTGGGGATTTTAGTTAGGCTACTTTCACACATCAGGCTTTTTGTGTCAGGCATAATCCGTCCTATGCCTGACAGGACGGATCCGGCGCTGATTTTAAAAAACTGATGCAACTGATCAGTTTTCTTTCCGGATCCGTCCTGACCTTTTCATCCCGGAAAGATAAAATTTCCATGTTGAAAATGCAGCTACTAATGTCGAGAGAGAGAGAGAGAGAGGTGGAGAGAGAGAGAGAGAGATTGGATTCCGGATCAGTTTTCTGACGGATTTATCAACAAAACTGGTCCGGTTCCATAGACTTGCATTGTTTCCGGCTGCCTGAAGCGCCGATTCAGGCACTATCAGGCGGCTCCGGAAAAAAAGAAAAACGTTGCAGCCAGCGTCTTGTCCGGCCGCCAGATTGTACATTTCCGACGGATCCGGCCAAAAACGGATACAACGCAGTGACATCAGGCACAATCCGGCGCTAATGAAAGTCAATGGTAAAAAAAACTCGCCGGATCGCGCCTGACACAAAAAGTGTGAAAGTAGCCTTAAGCCCCCGTCTCACATAGCGATATCGGTAGCGAGATCGCTGCTGAGTCACTAGTTTTGTGACGCAGCAGCGATCTCCCCAGCGATATCGCTGTGTGTGACATTCAGCGACGATCAGCCCCCTGCCGGGTATCGCTGATCGTCGCTGAAATGTCTGGACATTTTTTTGATCGCTGGTCTCCCTCTGACAGGCACGCATCGCTGCGTGTGACAGGCGGGAGACCAGCGATCCGCTGGTAACCAAGGTACACAGCGGGTTTCCAGGTGCGGGGCTGTGCCTAGAAACCCGCTGTTTACCTTGGATACCAGCGCCCTGATGCAGGGAGCTGGTATCCAAGGTACACAGCGGGTTTCCAGGCGCGGGGCTGTGCCTAGAAACCCGCTGTGTACCTTGGATACCAGCGCCCTGATGCAGGGAGCTGGTATCCAAGGTACACAGCGGGTTTCCAGGCACCGCGCAGCGCTTGGAAACCCGCTGTGTACCTTGGATACCAGCTCCCTGCATCAGGGCGCTGGTATCCAAGGTACACTGCGGGTAACTAAGCAATGTTTACCCGCAGTGTCCTTGTGCTGATCGCTGCCCTGAGCTGTCTGTTTGACAGCTCAGCAGCGATCATGTAGTGATACACCAGCGATCCTGACAAGTGCATATCGTTGTCGGGATCGCTGGTGTATCGCTATGTGAGACCCAGCCTTTATACTATTGTCACCACTTTATCAACCAGTTGTTAGTAAACAGTAATGCTTTGATCTTACAGACTGGGACTTGTGTGGAACTGGGGGAGAGGATGTTAATGAAGCTGATGTTAATGAAGGGGTTGGTAGAATTACTGGTTACATTAACTTTTGTACTGATATGCTGGTGCTTGTAAAGGAGATTAAAGGGTATGCCACACTAAACAACATCGCTAACGGGATCGCTAAAAAACGTCACTATTTAGCGATCCCGTTAGCGATATTGTTCAGTGCGGCAGCTTCCAGCGACGAGCTTCCTGCTGTGATCTCGCTCGTCGCTGGAATCGTTCCGGACCCTATTTTCGTCGCTGGCGCTCCGCTGGGTAAGTATATATCGCTAAGTGTGGCACCTTTTTTTAGCGATTTAGCGGTACTTTTGTACCGCTAAAGTCGTTAAGGAGATCGCTAACCGCGATAGCGTCCTTAACGATATCGCTAAATTAGGTAGCTACTAGCGATATAGAAACAATCCCGCTAGCGATCTCATTAGTATGCGACGCTAACGAGATCGCTAGCGGGATTGTGTAGTGTGGCAGTACCTTTAGTCTTTTTTGCAAATAACAATCCCTGGATAACAAAAGAATTAAAACACTTACTAAACAGTAAAAAACTGGCATTTAAAATGAGGGACAAAAAGAAAATTAAAATGATACAAGGAGACTTGGAAAAAGAATAAAAGATGTTCAAGAGGCATTCAGAATAAAACTAGAAAATAAAATGTCACATAATAACCCAAGGAGGTATGGTGGGGAATGAAACTAATGACATTACATTACTGATCCGGTACTTGAGGTACATCGTACCTGAGGAACATCCTGTAGATCTTTTATTATAACAATGAAAAACATGACAATAATAGTAACAGAAACAAAACAAATATATAAACCAGAAAATAATCCGTATACTGAATACTGGCCCAGCCGCTCATTCTCTCCTCATACTCATATTATATATACAGAATAATAACTAACATTAAATACTTACACCTTCTGGTCCGGTTACCAAACTAATATCAAATAAATAAAATAAACAATAGCAAACAAAAACTATATACATACATACTTTTTTTTTTTTTTCATTTTTTTTAGTTTTTTAAAATTTTATATAAAATAACCACAAACTATACAAATATATACAATACTAAGCTACTGACCACCCCACACTCAAACCCACCATTCCCAACCCCCGCACTGACCGGAGAGCTGGTCCTGCGTCTCATGCCTCAGTCCATGTCCAACGTCCACAGGTCAGATCAGGCAGTGCCAGTTTTTCCCCCAAACACCCTGGTGTCCCATAGTCCCACAAGATAAACCCACCTCCCCCCTTTTCCCGCCACCCAACCTAACACCTACACCCAAATCTATATCCCTATTTACAATATACAGACATGGCCAAAAGTTTTGAGAATGACACAAATATTAATTTTTACAAAGTCTACTGCTTCACTTTTTCTAATGGCAATTTGCATATACTCCAGAATGTTATAAAGAGTGATCAGCTTAACAGCAATTACTTGCAAAGTCAATATTTGGCTAGAAAATGAACTTTATCCCCCAAAACACATTTCAACATCATTGCAGCCCTGCCTTAAAAGGACCAGCTAACCTCTTCTCAGTGATTGCTCCATTAACACAGGTGTGGGTGTTGATGAGGACATGGCTGGAGATCAATCTGTCATGATTAAGTAAGAATGACACCACTGGACACTTTAAAAGGAGGCTGGTGCTTAGCATCATTGTTTCTCTTCTGTTAACTATGGTTATCTCTAAAGAAACACGTGCAGTCATCATTGCAATGCACAAAAATGGCCTAACAGGGAAGAGTATCGCAGCTAGAAAGATTGCACCTCTGTCAACAATCTATCGCATCATCAAGAACTTCAAGGAGAGAGGTTCCATTATTGCCAAAAAGGCTCCAGGGCGCCCAAGAAAGACCAGCAAGCGCCAGGACCGTCTCTTAAAAGTGTTTCAGCTGCGGGATCGGGCTACCAGCAGTGCAGAGCTTGCTCAGGAATGGCAGCAGGCAGGTGTGAGTGCATCTGCATGCACTGTGAGGCGGAGACTCTTGGAGCAAGGCCTGGTCTCAAGGAGGGCAGCAAAGAAGCCACTTCTCCCCAGAAAAAACATCATGGACAGACTGATATTCTGCAAAAGGTACAGGCAGTGGACTGCTGAGGACTGGGGTAAAGTTATTTTCTCTGATGAATCCCCTTTTCGATTGTTTGGGACATCAGGAAAACGCCTCATTCGGAGAAGACAAGGTGAGCGCTACCACCAGTCTTGTCTCATGCCAACTGTTAAGCATCCTGAAACCATTCATGTGTGGGGTTGCTTCTCAGCCAAGGGAATCGGCTCTCTCACAGTCTTGCCTAAAAACACAGCCATGAATAAAGAATGGTACCAGAATGTCCTCCAAGAGCAACTTCTCCCAACCCGCCAAGAGCAGTTTGGTGATCAACAATGCCTTTTCCAGCATGATGGAGCACCTTGCCATAAAGCAAAGGTGATAACTAAATGGCTCAGGGAACAAAACATAGAGATTTTGGGTCCATGGCCTGGAAACTCCCCAGATCTTAATCCCATTGAGAACTTGTGGTCAATCATCAAGAGACGGGTGGACAAACAAAAACCTAAAAATTCTGACAAAATGAAAGCATTGATTGTGCAAGAATGGACTGCTATAAGTCAGGATTTGGTCCAGAAGTTGATTGAGAGCATGCCAGGGAGAATTGCAGAGGTCCTGAAGAAGAAGGGTCAACACTGCAAATATTGACTTGCTGCATTAACTCATTAGTAGTATAGGAGTTATATTACTCATCAAACTCAATCTGACAGGTCGTCACGCCCCCTATCATTTAATCCGTCTCCCTGTCAGATTGATCTGTCTGGGGAATCAGGACTGCTGAATCTGTGAATTTCAATCAAAGTGATTCATGAATTTATTTGTCTCCATTTATATTTTATCCATCGCCTTGTGGATTTGATCAGACTGTGTGGATTTAATCAGACTGTGGGGCTTGATTTTATAAGGGTCTTTTTTGTGGGGGAACTTTTAAGTTCAGTAGTAAATGTATGTAAAGGGATTTTCTAGCAGTTGGTGTATTAAATCTGTGTGTGTGTTTCACTCGCTGTAAAGATATAGTTTAGTAGTGTATGTACAGACTAAAAGGAGTTTATTCTATAGTATTATTCAGGAGTTTATTTGTGGGGAAATGTATATGGCCAATTGTGCATATGGGATTTTATATTCTAGTTTATATTGTGTCATTATGACTCTCATCTTATAGTTTTATTCAGAGTTTATATATATTTATTTGCTAGTGAGTGTCTGTTTCTGCAGTGATTACGGGTCATATTATGTATAAGTGATATGAGACTTTTTCTGTGTGAGGTTTCAGTAGAATGTAATGACAGCTGATAGGGGTTTATATCTTAGTAGCTTATTTACAGGCTAAACAATAGGTTTTTGTGTGCTTTTCTCTAGCCTTCAGCAGTCATGACATTTAGTAGCATATTTACAGACTAAACAATAGGTTTTTGTGTGCTTTTTCTAGCAGAGACCATTACACCTTAACAGGCTATTTACATAGGCTAATTCTGTTTCACTTGATAGAATAGATTATTAGCGGTGTTTCTGACTCTCAAGGGTATGCCACAGTGAACAATATCGCTAACGGGATTGCTAAAAAACGTCACTATTTAGCGATCCCGTTAGCGATGTTGTTCAGTGCGGCATCTGCCAGCGACGAGCTTCCTGCTGTGATCTCGCTCGTCGCTGGAATCGTTCCGGACCCTATTTTCTCATCGGCGCTCCCGCTGGGTAAGTATCTAATCGCTGTGTGGCACCTTTTCTTAGCGATTTAGCGGTACTTTTGTACCGCTAAAGTCGTTAAGAAGATCGCTAACGGCGATAGCGTCGTTAACTATATCGCTAAATGTGACCGCACTTAGCGATATAGAAACAATCCCGCTAGCGATCGCATTAGTATGCGTCGTTATCGTGATCGCTAGCGGGATTGTTTAGTGTGGCAGTACCTTCAGTTGCTATTTTAATAGTTACCATACGAATATTGTAGCGAACCAAGATGTATTAAATTGATTAGTAACACGATTCCAGCAACTTGATGACAAATTCAGAGCAAAATGAAAGACAGGCAGATCTTTTTCAAGAAAACTGTCGCCGTGGTGCTTTTCTCTAGCCTTCATCAGTGTCGCCGTTAGGATACACGGACCCCTACAGCTCATCCCTATGGTGTAGTTTATTTACAGCTCAGCCCTATAGTGTAGTTTAATGTAGGGGGCAAACAGATCATCGCTGGTGTTTGGAAAATACCATATTTCATAGATGGTGGTGATCCGCTGAATCATTTTTAAACATTTCACGCCACTCATGCACCCACAGCACACTTATGGTGTACCCGTACCGCTGCAGCTTTTTAACTAAAAAGGCGTGATATAACTGCCCGCAGGTGATGTTTGTGCCCTTATTTGCATCATTTTCATTATA
Organism: Oophaga sylvatica; assembly: GCA_033576555.1. Classification (NCBI taxonomy): domain Eukaryota; kingdom Metazoa; phylum Chordata; class Amphibia; order Anura; family Dendrobatidae; genus Oophaga; species Oophaga sylvatica. Next base: position 73,410 of record JARQOD010000341.1, read on the forward strand.
GCACGACGGGGAGCCGTGGAAAAACAACCCTGAAATTCAAAAAACTATGTGCTGTCCGTTAACATACGCATAGGCATCTAGAAAATATTGAGCGAGTTGCTTCACAAACCCTCTCAAGGCATGCTGAATGCCAATGTTCTCTGTATGCGCTACATACATGACCCGCTTTATAGCCTGGGATGAGCAGCGTTCTTGCAGCACAGGACTATTTTTAAAGATGCTATGCCCCTCAGATATAAAAGACAGGCATGTCGGGACGTGTCCCGGCCTATTTTGGCACAGGCCCACCCCTATCTGAATGCCAATGTTCTCTGTATGCGCTACATACATGACCCGCTGTATAGCCTGGGATGAGCAGCGTTCTTGCAGCACAGGCCTATTTTTAAAGATGCTATGCCCCTCAGACATAAAAGACCGGCATGTCGGGACGTGTCCCGGCCTATTTTGGCACAGGCCCACCCCTATGCAGCGATATTGAGCACCGTTCAACAAAAATCAGGTACAAACTTTTTAGCATAGCTCTGTTTCTGACTCTCATGCCATACCAGAAAGGCCTATTTTGGCACAGGACCACCCCTATGCAACGATTTTGATCAGCATTCAACAAAAAATTGCGTGCAAACTTTTTAGCATACCTGTGTTTCTGACGCCCATGCCGTACCAGAAAGACCTATTTTGGCCCAGGACTACACCTATGCAACGATCTTGATCAGCATTCAACCAAAAATTGCGTGCAAACTTTTTAGCATACCTGTGTTTCTGACGCCCATGCCGTACCAGAAAGACCTATTTTGGCACAGGCCCACACCTATGCAACGATTTTGTCCAGCATTCAACAAAAAATTGTGTGGTGATCCGCTGAATCATTTTTAAACATTTCACGCCACTCATGCACCCACAGCACACTTATGGTGTACCCGCACCGCTGCAGCTAGTGCTTTTATAACTAAAAAGGCGTGATATAACTGCCCGCAGGTGATGTTTGTGCCCTTATTTGCATCATTTTCATTATAGCACGACGGGGAGCCGTGGAAAAACAACCCTGAAATTCAAAAACTATGTGCTGTCCGTTAACATACGCACAGTCATCTAGAAAATATTGAGCGAGTTGCTTCACAAACCCTCTCAAGGCATGCTGAATGCCAATGTTCTCGGTATGCACTACATACATCACCCAATGCATAGCCTGGGATGAGCAGCGTTCTTGCTGCACAGTCCTATTTTTAAAGACGCTAAGCCCCCTCAGATATAAAAGACAGGCATGTTGGGACGTGTCCTGGCCTATTTTGGCACAGGCCCACCCCTATCTGAATGCCAATGTTCTCTGTATGCGCTACATACATGACCCGCTGTATAGCCTGGGATGAGCAGCGTTCTTGCAGCACAGGCCTATTTTTAAAGACGCTAAGCCCCCTCAGATATAAAAGACAGGCATGTTGGGACGTGTCCCGGCCTATTTTGGCACAGGACCACACCTATGCAACGATTTTGATCAGCATTCAACAAAAAATTGCGTGCAAACTTTTTAGCATACCTGTACAAACTTTTAAACATACATGTGTTTCGGACTCTCATGTCGTACCAGAAGCACCCAGTGCCATGTACTCTAGCCCATAATATTTTACAGCGGGTATGGGACCTACATAGCTTTGTTTCCTCAGGTATTAAAAAAGCATGGAAAACTGAAAATCCCGAGGCCTGAGGTAATTTACTGAGCTTCATGGGGATAAAATTTATCGAGTCTATGAACCTTATAGACAAAACGGGTAGCGTCACAGACAAGCCGACGGCACCTCGGGCTAGCACATTTACCGGTAGTTTTCAAAAACCACTGCCTTAACAATAAAGTGAGAATCGTGGTGACATGCATTGTGGGCTATAAATGTATACCCTGAAAATTTACCGTTGGTAAAGAACAGTAAAAAGTCGTGCGTACAACTATCACCCCCAAACTCCCAGCGCTATCACAAACACTATTGCCTACAGAGGCGCCCCGCGAGAATTTCTGGATGTGTGTATCAAGATGCTCCCTGCTCTGACCGATTGTTTGCTCGTGAATGCTGCCATCTCCAGGGTCATCATAGTTGTGTAAATGCGCTGGGGCTCGTGTATCGGCCCCTAGGGTGTAATGCGTGATCATTTTAATTATTTTTCAATTCATAACCATACGTTCTCAGGCAGACAGGTTTATTTCACAGAAGTTGACTGTACATTTGCATAATTTTGTTTAAAATCGCACAGTTCTGCGATAATGTCGGGTGTTGGACACGCACTTATCAGTCTCTCATACGTGTCGCAGAAAGATTTTAGTCTGTTCTGTGCGAGTTTATTATGCACATACTGTGCAGACATTTCAAGAAACATTTTGGTGTGTTCACCAGTCCATACGGGTGTTGGTGTGTAAGGTGATCGACCATCATCCTTCTGCTTCTTACTTACACGACGGCGCGATACTGCGGGTTTCTTTGGCGCTAATGCATCGGCTGAATTGGCAGCTGCTGCTTCCGCGTTGCTATTTGCAGATTCTGTAGATTGACACAGACGTATATTCTTACGCCTACTACTCTCCGTATTCCCGGGGTGGATGGTTGTCGCGTCGCTTTCTCCACGATCTGCGACACAGCTGAGTGAAAGAGGTTCCGTTCTCACCTCCGCTCTGTTCTCAAATCCATAATTGCGCTGTTGCAAAACTCGCGAATGACGCTCCTCCGTAACTAAAGAAAAGATACGTGGTGTAGTTAACCGCTAAGTGGGGGAGATATAGGAAGAGCTACATGCCCCACTTTACTCTGATTCAACGCGATATTTGTAAAGCTACCAGCACCGATTATCTGTGAAACCGATGCCTGATTGTTTGTATAAGTACACTATAGAGCGGCCTAGACATATATACTTACAAGTATGCCCCGGGTGCTGGTCTACAGAGAATGCTGAATTAACAGACATCTCGCTGTTCGGGCACCGCCGTATGGGACTGTTTTCTCCCTCAAAATGCAACCTCACGGGCGATACTTTAGCAGCTGTAAATAAAATATAACATACATGAATGCGCAAAACACTCACAAAGCTAACCTGACACACGTAAATAAAATATATCTACTAGTTACCGCAGAAATTTTTATCTGCATGTATAAGTACACTATAGAGCTGCGTAGACATATATGCTTACAAGTATGAGACGTGTAGTGTAGTTCAGAGATTGGTGAATTAAACGGTGTGGAGGTGCTCGGTCGTTGTCTTATGGGGCTGTTTACTTTTTCAAGCTGCAGCCTCCTGCACGCTAATTTAACAGCTGTAAATAAAATATAACTATTAGTCGCCTCAGAAATTATATCTACACGGCCCACACGCACAAAGCTAAATTCGCAAAGCTACCGTAATGCGCGTAAATAAAATATATCCACTAGTTATCGGTGGGGGTTGCAGGGTACAGAGGATACAAACACATATCACCCGGGTTTCAAGGACCCGCTACCTTTTCTATTCCAGCGCCGTGTGCTTAGCGAATCACTCCATCTTTTAGGAGCGTAGGGTATCGCGCGAGTTAGAGGATTATAGTCCGGTTCTACGAACTCGACATCTGAATCCTGGGGACCCTCCACGATCTCAACATCGGAATCGCGATGCTCGAGCGCCTCAGCAGCCACTGTGTTTTCAACCGCCCAGTCCGCTTGGAGGCGAACTGTATCTGTATGAGAAAATGTATTTAATTACCCTGCTAGATACATAGGTTTAAAACATCTGATATAGCTATAGGTTTCTTGCCTGTGACAGACTGGTGAGAGCTTGAGCCTCGTCGCCCGTTAGCAGAGTTGCCATCCTCTAACAGGTTGGCCTGCACTGTTACAACTTATCAACGCAGCGTATATAACTACAGGTTTATATTATTAAAACATGTCTAGCTAACGATCCTGGCAGCTAAAATTAAATTAGCGTGCAGGAGGCTGCAGGTTGAAAAAGAAAACAGCCCCATAAGACAACGACCGAGCAGCTCCACACAGTTTAATTCACCAATCTCTGAACTACACTACACGTCTCATACTTGTGTGTGGCCCAGCTGCGCTTGGTACACATGTTCCCAGGAAAATGCACAGATAAGGTAATTGTGAAGCCTGATATTCATTCACATCTCACGCATTTTCCAGGAGCCACCAGAGGGAGCCCCTTAGATTCAGGTATTTAGGGGCGTGGAGAAATGCAGCAGTAGGCATTCTAGCCAGACAGCTAGTCGAGTTGTTGGTTGTACCTCAGAGAAGAGATCAGAACGGCAGTTACCTCAGACAAGCTGTGAGGGACAGATGAGATCTCCTCAGGACACCAGAGTGAGAGGATTCCTGTCAGAGTTAAGATAACATCCTAGTCAGAGTTCAGTCTGAGCTAGACGGAGATTTCCTGTCAGAGACAGAGGAGAGAGAAAGACTGAAGCTGTTATCTCAGAACAAGCTGCCTGTGTTCCCTAAGAACGTGGAAAGTGACTCTCGGAGCTACAGCGTGTATACAGTCTGACGGAACGTCCTGTGAGCTGCTCTGGACAGAGTTTAGAAAGGAAAGAAAGAAAGGGATTACAGCAGTTATAGCATCGAGTTAACTGGGAACAGGTCAGTGAGCTTGGAAGGAAAGCTGACAACTACACCTACTGCTACCCGTGCTTATGTTAAGGGTGAGAGCAGGGCGACAGGCGAGTGGAGAAAGAAGGACAAGTGACTTAGGTGACAGATCACCTTCACTAAATTGACCGGACACCGGGTCCGAAGCATTGCTAGTACTTCACGGCTAGTGATAGAAAAATCCGGAGGCCTTTCTGGACTTCAAGTCGCAGAAGGTAGCCCTAAGTGTTGATACGTAACTGGAGTCAGGGAGAACGGGACGGAGTCGGCCTGATCAGCCACCACGACTTAGTTCTTTCCAACATCTGATTATCAGAGACAGAAAAGGCTCTACCACAATGTCAGCCGGGCGTAGCTGCTACAGTAAAGGTACTGCCACACTAAACAATCCCGCTAGCGATCACAATAACGACGCATACTAATGCGATCGCTAGCGGGATTGTTTCTATATCGCTAAATGCGGCCACATTTAGCGATATAGTTAACGACGCTATCGCCGTTAGCGATCTTCTTAACGACTTTAGCGGTACAAAAGTACCGCTAAATCGCTAAGAAAAGGTGCCACACAGCGATAAGATACTTACCCAGCGGGAGCGCCGACGAGAAAATAGGGTCCGGAACGATTCCAGCGACGAGCGAGATCACAGCAGGAAGCTCGTCGCTGGAAGCTGCCGCACTGAACAATATCGCTAACGGGATCGCTAAATAGTGACGTTTTTTAGCGATCCCGTTAGCGATATTGTTTAGTGTGGCATACCCTTAAGAGTTAAACTTGACTTCACGCAAGTTAAGACTCACATACACATTAAGGTGAAGGAGATTACCTCCCTTGAATAAGTACCTGATAGCTAAATATTATGCTTCCACTTCAATCATAAACACCAATGTCCCAGTACACAATCTAACCGGGATCTGTTTAACCCCTTAACGACCGCCGATACGCCTTTTAACGGCGGTCATTAAGGGTACTTAAACCACAGCGCCGTTAATTAACGGCGCTGTGGAAAAAGTGAATAGCGCCCCCCAGAGGCGCATTTTCTCCGGGGTCTCGGCTGCCGGGGGTAGCCAAGACCCCAGAGAACATGAATCGGGTCGGTTTTACCGACACCGATGTTGCGATCGCCGTTATTAACCCTATAACGGCAACCGCAACAAAAAAAAAAAAGTGCCATTTAATTTCTCTGTCCCCTGATGTCATCGGACATCAGAGGACAGAGAAAAAGGGTCCCCGGGACCCCCACTGTGGCCCCCGAACCCTCCTCATGGCCCCAGGGCCCTCCGGTGTCCCCCGGTGCCGGCGCCATGCTTTAAAATGGCGGGCGCACGAGTGCTGCGCCCGCCGCGAGGTGACGGGGGGGATGGGCGATTTTCTCTGGGGTCTCGGCTGCCTGGGGTAGCCGAGACCCCAGAGAACATAATAGGGGCCCCCCCAATCACCACTCTTTTGCGATCGCCATATACTGGCGATCGCAAAAGAGAAATCAATGCTGCGATCCCTGCCTGTAAATTTCTCTCCCCTCTGATGTGATCGCACATCAGAGGGGAGAGAAATAGTGTCCCGGGACCCCCGATCTCACCCCCCCCTGTACCTGGAGGGGTCCCGTGTCCTCCGATCCCCCCCGGTGCGGTCCGATCCTCCCCCTCGCCTCCGGTCCTCCCCCTGGCCTCCGTTCAGCCGGCGTCTTCTTCCAGTAAAAAAAAATGGCGGGCGCATGCGCAGTGCGCCCGCCGAATCTGCCTGGCGGCAAATTCAAAAAAATATTCATTCATTCTCTAAAAGTACATTTTGATCACTGTGATAAACTATCACAGTGATCAAAATAAAAAAAACAGTACATAACCCCCCCATTTATCACCCCCTTAGTTAGGGACATATAATAAAATAAAGAAATTTTATTTATTTTCATTTTTCCATTAGTGTTAGGGTTAGGGTTATAATTAGGGTTAGGGTTATAATTAGGGTTGGGATTAGCGTTAGGGTTAGGCTGGGTTCATATTGCGTTATGGCAGTCCGTTAGACGGACTGCGTTACACCGCGGTATAACGCGGTGTAACGCAGTCCGTTAACGCTGCCATTCACCCGCATTTGAGGGCGCATCGCGACGCATGACGCTTTACGTAAATCAGCATGCGTTCGCGACGTGCCGCCATTCAGTGACGGAGCCTCGGACACGGCCTGCAGCGTCTGGGCTCCGTCACCGCTAGCGCAAATGAATCATCGCTGATTCCTCTGCGCTAGTGAGTATAGCATAACGCGATCGCGTTATGCTATACCGTTACCAGCCCGTCAACGCTATGTGTTGAATGGGCTGGTAAAACGCAATATGAACCCAGCCTTAGGGTTAGGGTTATAATTAGGGTTAGGGTTATAATTAGGGTTAGGGTTGGAATTAGGGTTAGGGTTACAACTAGGGTTAGGGTTACAATTAGGGTTAGGGTTACAATTAGGGTTAGAGTTAGAATTAGGGTTGGAATTAGGGTTGGTATTAGGGTTAGGGTTGAGATTAGGGTTAGGGGTGTGTTGGGGTTAGGGTTGGAACTAGAATTGAGGGGTTTCCACTATTTAGGCACATGAGGGGGTCTCCAAAAACGCAGTGGCGTTCAAAAAGTCAAATGGCGCTCCCTCCCTTCCGAGTCCTGCCGTGCGCCCAAACAGTGGTTTACCCCCACATATGGGGTATCAGCGTACTCAGGACAAATTGGACAACAACTTTTGTGGTCTAATTTCTCCTGTTACCCTTGGGAAAATAAAAAATTGGGGACTAAACGATAAGGTTTGTGGAAAAAATATGATTTTTTATTTTCACGCCCGGGCGTTATAAACTTCTGTGAAGCACTTGGAGGTTCAAAGTGCTCACCACACATCTAGATAAGTTCCTTAGGGGGTCTAGTTTCCAAAATGGGGTCACTTGTGGGGGGTTTCCACTGTTTAGACACATCAGGGCCACTATAAACGCGACATGGCGTCCAGCCAATTCTGCGTTGAAAAAAGTCAAACGGTGCTCCTTCCCTTCCAAGCTCTGCCATGCACCCAAACAGTGGTTTACCCCCACATATGGGGTATCAGCGTACTCAGGACAAATTTTACAAAAACTTTTGGGGTCTTGTTACCCTTGGGAAAATAAAAATTGGGGTGAAAAGATTGTTTTTGTGGAAAAAATATGATTTTTTATTTTCACGGCTCTACGTTACAAACTTCTGTGAAGCACTTGGAGGTTCAAAGTGCTCACCACACATCTAGATAAGTTCCTTAAGGGGTCTAGTTTCCAAAATGGGGTCACTTGTGGGGGGTTTCCACTGTTTAGGCACATCAGGGGCTCTCTAAACGCGACATGGCGTCCAGCCAATACTGCATTGAAAAAGTCAAACGGCGCTCGTTCCCTTGCAACCTCTGCCGTGCGCCCAAAAAGTGGTTTACCCCCACATATGGGGTATCGGCGTATTCAGGAGAAATTGCACAACAAATTTTGTGGTTCATTTTTTCTTTGAACAGTTGTGAAAATAGAAAAAATTGGTTCCGAAGTAAAGCTTCTGCAAAAAAAGTTAAATGTTAATTTTTTCCTTCCACATTGCTTCAGTTCCTGTGAAGCACGTAAAGGGTTAATAAACTTCTTGAATGTGGTTTTGAGCACCATGAGGGGTGCAGTTTTTAGAATGGTGTCCATTTTGGGTATTTTCTATCATATAGACCCCTCAAAGTGACTTCAAATGTGAGGTGGTCCCTAAAAAAAAATGGTGTTGTAAAAATGAGAAATTGCTGGTCAACCTTTAACCCTTATAACTTCGTAAAAAAAAAAAATTTTGTTCCCAAAATTGTGCTGATGTAAAGTAGACATGTGGGAAATGTTATTTATTAAGAAATTTGTGTGACATATCTCTCTGATTTCAGGGCATAAAAGTTGAAAATTTGAAAATTGCTAAATTTTCAAAATTTTTGCCATGTTTCTGTTTTTTTCATAAATAAGCGCAAGTCAGATAAAAAATTTTTTACCACTAACGTGAAGTACAATATGTCACGAAAAAACAATCTCAGAATCAGCGGGATTCGTTAAAGCGTTCCAGAGTTATGACCTCATAAAGTGACAGTGGTCAGAATTGTAAAAATTGGCCCGGTCATTAAGCTGCAAAATGGCTCTGTCACTAAGGGGTTAAGCATATAAATAAATTTTTCAGAAAAGTTTTCTTGAATATCACAATTTAACTTTATTTCCATAAAACAATATCAAAACACATATAAACACCAAAAAAAGGATGCAAGATTTGACTCCAGGGACATTTCAGACTCTTGTATATCAGATATCTGCCTTATAGACACTCATTCACATTAGCTCAAATTCCATATATCGCAGCTATTTATCCAGCTCCCCACCCTTAGATTGGGTTACTGCTATCTACCCCTTGATAAATATAGAAACGATTGTGAGAATCCAATTCCCCGACATGAGATCTATGTCCCACCACTTGAATATATCATATGCTGGGATCATATTTCCATAAGTGTGACCCAGCCAATTGCACTATCACAACCAATAATATCTAAACGGGGGTTAAGCCTAACCCTATCTCATATTCGGCTGGAACAGTCAAGATCACTGCATATAACAACGCGCCGAAGAAGCTGGGCGAAACGTGCGCGTCGGGGCAGAGGGGACAGGACTCTCAGCATTTGATCTCAACTGCCAGGATTCAGGTACGATACTCAGCACTTTTATAGCTCTATTACGTTGTTATATGCAGTGATCTTGACTGTTCCAGCCGAATATGAGATAGGGTTAGGCTTAACCCCCGTTTAGATATTATTGGTTGTGATAGTGCAATTGGCTGGGTCACACTTATGGAAATATGATCCCAGCATATGATATATTCAAGTGGTGGGACATAGATCTCATGTCGGGGAATTGGATTCTCACAATCGTTTCTATATTTATCAAGGGGTAGATAGCAGTAACCCAATCTAAGGGTGGGGAGCTGGATAAATAGCTGCGATATATGGAATTTGAGCTAATGTGAAAACCAGGGGAGGAGTCCCGAGGAGATAATTTGCATATTCCCAGTGCCTTCTGGGATAAGTGAAGAGTCTCCGCGAGCTCAAGGAACACTGGATTTTGGCTGTTGCAGCTGAAAGGAGGACATCAGTAAACCGCGCGCCGCTTGGCTTATATTTCACCGCTTGATTATCTCTTGAACAATAAGAACATGGAAGAGGTCAGGAGCCATGTGGTGAGCTGCATTTCTTGCTACATGTTCATAGACTTACCAGTGGAAAAGCCAAATTTCACATGCCACAAATGCAAGCTTGTGTCCCTGTTGGAGGAAAAGTTGCAAAATCTGGAAGAGAGGTTATCTACATTGAAGACCATTAAGGAAGGTGAAGAGTTCTTAGACAGAGCAGAATTATCTCTTCATGGTACAGAAAGAGAAGAAATTCGAAGTGCAACTGAAGAAACAGAGGAATGGAAGCATGTGACCCAGAGAAGCAGGAGGATCAGGAGGCAGTCAGCACCAATTCTGCTCAGAAACCAGTACCAGGCTCTTACACAGGAGAACGATGAAGAAATACATCAGGATAAGACTTTGCCCACAAAGAGTAACCTTGTACGCCCTCAGAGTCCTCCTGAATGGAGAAAGAAAAATGTTGTGAAGAAGAAACGGAGAGTTGTTGTCATGGGGGATTCCCTGTTGAGAGGAACAGAGGCTGCTATCTGCAGACCAGATATAACCTCAAGAGAAATGTGCTGTCTTCCAGGTGCAAAAATTAAAGATGTGTCTGACAGGATATCAGGACTCTTCAGACCTAAAGATGACTACCCATTCCTGCTAATACATGTGGGGACAAATGACACCACAAGAAGTGACCTGGAAACCATCTGCAGTGACTTTGAAAACTTAGGTAAGAAAGTGAAAGAACTGGGAGCGCAGGTGGTCTTCTCCTCCATCCTTCCAGTGGATGGCCATGGAACAAGGAGGTGGAATAAGATTCTGCAGGTGAACAACTGGCTACGTCGATGGTGCCGTCAGCAAGGATTTGGATTTCTGGATCACGGAGGTGAATTACCTGTACGATGGACTACTTGCTAGAGATGGGGTGCACCTTACGAAGACTGGAAAACATGTATTTGGAAGTCGCCTTGCTACACTCATCAGGAGAGCTTTAAACTAGAACAATGTGGGAAGGGAAGCAAAACGCCAGCAAAAGCCATACACCTGACAAATGCTATTGAGAACTCTGCTATTAGAAGTGAAGGGGAAGAACAAAGACAAAAAAATCTACATAATAAAAATATTGAAGAAAGAGAAACCAATCATAAACTAAAGTGTTTCTATACGAATGCACAAAGCATGGGCAACAAACAAGGAGAACTGGAGCTACTAACGCAGGAGAAGAAATATGATGTCTGTAAGGTTCTGTGTATCTGTTTCTGAAACTCAGTTTGTTCGTCGGCCATTTTGCTTTCTGTTTTGCTGCAGCTATCTTGCCCTCAGTCAAAATGGAGTTTTCCAGCTTGCATGTTCCCGCCCTGATTCTCTCCGTTTGCTTCTTAAACAGCCACAGCTGAGCAATCAGTGCTTCAGAATCTAGCCTGCAGTGAACCTGTGTTCTGACTCCTGAAGCCTTGGACCTTGTACTCCAGCCATTCCTACTGAGGAACTCTGAAGCACTTGTGGACTCTGAACTCTGCTCTTGAGAGCCTCACGTTTGCATGGACTTGCGGTAACATAGAAGAAGATCTGAATCTGTTGTGGAGAGTTATTGCTGAGCTTAGATTACTCTGGCCTGCTGTGTCTCCTGCTTCTGTGTTTGCAACCTGTGTGTTTATTTTTGCCAATTTGTATGAAGCAATACAAGACTTTCTTTATCAACCTGTGTCTCAAGTATTTTCATCGCACCCAAGCACAAGACGCTATATGAACTGTACCACATACATTACAAGATTCTGAAGCCAAACGTTAGTGTCTGCTGGGTCTGGAAAGGCTTGTCTGCTGTACTGTGGATATCGGATGTCCGGTTGTACTTTCTGTGATGACAGTGGTTGTGACTTCTCACAACCATTCCAGGTGAGCAATTCCCTTAAGTTTTTTTTTTCTGCAGTGTTATCACAGGTAAACACTATTGTTTTTTTTTTTTTCTCTTCTCTTTTTGTCTGCTGAAACTCTGGATATCAGATGTCTGGTTGAAAGCTTTCTGTGATGATAGTGGTTGTGACTTCTCACAACCATTCCAGGTGAGCAGTTCCCTTAAAGTTTTTTCTTTCTTCAGTGTTGCCACAGGTGAACACTATTGTTTTTTTTTTTTTCTCTCCTCTTCTTCCAGTATCCTGTCTTAAAAGATCTGGAAAATGGAGGCCCGCATAAAGGAACTTTGCGGAGTGACTGATAATATCCTTGCAGATTTGCAGAATATAAAGACCCGTTTTACAAATCTTCAGGACCTAAATAATCACAATTTGCAAGTGGTTGGACAGACTACCCAGGATTTGCGAGCCAGGATTGAGGTTCTGGAGGGGCGAGTCCAGGCTCCTGCCGTGGCCCCGAGTTCTGGGATTCCCAAGTTGCCCCCTTTTCGTTTTGGTGGTGAACGTGAAAAATTCAGGGGATTTGTTAATCAATGCAATCTTTTTTTTTCTGCACATGCTTCACAATTTCCTACTGAACGATCTAAGGTGCTTACTATAATTATGTTGCTTACCAACAAGGCTTTGATATGGGCAAACCCTCTGATTGAGACTGAGGATGATTGTTTGAATCACCTTGATGATTTTATTTCAGCCATGGGGCAGGTGTTTGATGACCCCAATCGAGGTGCAACAGCTGAAGCAGCCATGTTAGCTTTGCGCCAAGGTAAGCACTCGGTAGCTGAATATGCCTTGGATTTCAGGAGATGGGCCCTTGATACCACCTGGGACAATTCCGCCAAAAAATCTATTTTTCGAAAGGGGTTATCCCCACTGATTAAGGATGAACTTGCTCGTGCCGACCCTCCCACTGCGTTAGGTGACTTTATTAACTACTGCATCCGTATTGATACTCGTTTAACTGAACGCAGGCAAGAGAGATGGTTCGAAAGCAATCGTACTAACCTTTTCCTACCTTCTTCTCCAGCTAAGGAACCTTTGAATAGGATTACACGGGAACCTGAACCTGAACCCATGCAGGTAGACTCTTTACTACGACGGGTTAGTGATGCACGCAAGGAACATCGTTTTAAGGAGAATCTATGTTTTTATTGTGGTAAGTCAGGGCACTTTATTATTAACTGTCCCAGCCGTTCTCGCAAGACTACTGCAGCACTCATTCATTGTGAGTGTTGCGAGAGGGGATCTGTCAGGTCCGAGCCTCAGGCTCCAGAGAGAGCTGCAGCAACAGATCTTGATTTCTCGGACTTAAACTCCGTTACCTCTGAGGACATTGACTGTGTAAATGCTGCCATCTTTCAAGTTTCCTCAGCGGTGTCCCAGCTGAGTTGTAAGAAAAACAATTCTCACTGTTTTCTTTCCATCAAACTCTGGGTTGACTCAGCCTGGGTGTCTAGCTCTGCTATGATCGACTCAGGTGCAAGTGGAAATTTTATGGATGTCTCCTTTGCTCTAAAACAGGGAATACGTTCAGTGAAGAAGGCTACTCCAGTACAGATGGAAACTGTGGATGGCTCCCTGCTGACCTCTGGACCAGTGGATCAGGAAACAGAGCCTTTAAAGGTTCTTATGGGTAAAGATCATCAAGAGAAACTGTCCTTTATGCTTATCTCTTCTCCTCACTTTCCCATTATTCTAGGGCTACCATGGCTGCAGGCTCAGAATCCTACCATTAACTGGGAGACCAAGGAATTACACTTTCCAGAGAAACAGATGAGTCCAAAAATTTCAGCTTGCTCTGTTCCTAAAGGAACCATGTCAGTCCCTGAACTACCAGCTGTATACCAGGACTATGTGGATTTATGTGACAAGAAGAACGCTGACCAGCTTCCTCCTCACCGTCCATATGATTGTCCAATTGAATTATTGCCTGGAGCAGAGATACCTTTTGGTAAGATCTACCCCCTGGCGGGGCCCGAGCTGAAGGCTTTAAAAGAGTACATAGACGAAAATCTAGCCAAGGGCTTCATACGCCCCTCTTCATCTCCTGCAGGGGCACCCATATTCTTTGTAAAGAAGAAAGATGGATCCCTGAGACCATGCGTAGACTATAGGGAACTCAATAAGGTTACTATTAGAAACCGTTATCCATTGCCTTTAATCCCTGAGTTATTGGAGAGAGTGCGACATGCCAAAATTTTTTCTAAACTAGATCTTCGTGGGGCCTATAACTTAGTCCGTATTAGACCTGGGGATGAATGGAAGACTGCATTCAGGTCACGCTATGGACACTTTGAATATCTGGTTATGCCTTTTGGTCTGAGTACCGCCCCAGCCACTTTCCAACACTTGGTGAATGACATCTTCAGGGATCTCCTAGATACATTCGTGGTAATTTATTTGGATGATATTTTAATTTTTTCTAACTCCACAGAGGAACATCATGGACATGTGAGAATGGTCTTGGAACGTCTAAGACAAAATCATCTTTACATCAAGCTTGAAAAGTGTGAATTCCATAAGACCAAAATTCAATTTCTGGGGTATGTACTGTCTACACAAGGAATTAGTATGGATGGAAGTAAAACCCAAGCTATCAGTGATTGGCCAAGTCCTAGAAATGTGAAGGAGGTACAGCGCTTCATCGGGTTTGCAAACTTCTATAGACGTTTCATTAGAAATTTCTCTGAGGTAGTGTCACCTATCACCCAACTTACCCGGAAAGAGTCTAAGTTCTCCTGGACTCCCCAAGCCCAGGAAGCATTTTCCCGTCTAAAAGATAAATTTACCACTGCACCTATCCTAGTACATCCCAACCCAGAGCTTGCCTTCATAATAGAGGTGGATGCTTCAGACTGTGCCGTGGGAGCTATACTCTCTCAGAGAACAGGTGAGAAGAATGTCTTGCATCCCTGTGCCTTCTTTTCCCAGCAGTTGTCTTCGGCTGAGAAGAACTACGATGTGGGCAATAGAGAGTTGTTGGCCATTATTGCCGCCTTCAAAGAATGGAGACACCTTCTTCAAGGAGCTGCACAGCAAATAGTCGTTCTGACAGACCATCGTAATCTTGAGTTTATCAGGTCGGCTAAGTGCCTGACTCCTCGCCAGGCTCGCTGGAATCTTTTCTTAAACCAATTTAATTTTATTATTTCTTATAGACCAGGATCGCGCAATGGAAAGGCTGATGCACTCTCTAGGATTTACTCAGCAGAGACACGTCCAATTACTCCTCCTAAGACTATTCTTCCTGACTCTAGATTCCTAGGAGTGATTCATCATCAAGACCTAATTAAAGACATCAAGGAAGCATACCATGCGGATTCTTTTTTGGCTCAACCCCCAAGGGACGTAAGTCTTGTCTTTAAGAATGGTGTGTGGATTCTGGGACAACGTCTGTATATACCTGAAACAGTCAGATTGAGAGTATTGCAACTCATTCACGATTCCAAAATAGCCGGGCATAGAGGAATTCTAAAGACACAGGAATTTCTTTCTCGTTTCTTTTGGTGGCCCACTTGTAGGAAGGATGTTTTGGACTATGTCACTTCGTGTGAGGTTTGTGCAAGATGCAAAACACCTCGCTCTTCACCAACTGGTCTGTTACAGCCTCTTCCCACCCCGTCCCGCCCGTGGGGATCCATTTCTATGGACTTCATTGTGGAATTACCAACCTCTCAAGGGAAGAACACTATTCTAGTGGTGGTTGACCGTTTAACAAAGGCAGCTCATTTTATCCCTTGTGTCGGCTTACCCACTGCAAAACAGACATCAGATTTGATGATTAAAGATGTGTTTCGTTTACATGGAGTACCGGATGAGGTTATTTCGGATCGAGGGGTGCAATTCACTTCTAGGTTTTGGCAAAATTTCTGTGCAGCATTGGACATTAAAGTAAACCTTTCTTCTGCTTTTCATCCCCAGACTAATGGACAAACCGAACGAACCAATCAAACCCTGGAGCAGTATCTCCGCTGCTTTATCTGCCACCTACAGGATGATTGGGTGGATCTACTTCCATTGGCTGAGTTCTCTTACAACAACTCTCAGAGTGCCTCCACTAAACAGTCTCCTTTTTACTCTAATCTAGGTTATCATCCTAACATTCTACCACGATTTCCCATAGAGACGCCTTTGCCAGCAGTGGCTGAAAGAGTCACGACTTTACAGAAGAATATGGATCTTCTAAAGGAGAATCTGGAATCGGCTCAGGAAAGGTACAAGAAGGCAGCAGATAAATTTTGTAAACCTGCACCAGCTTTTAAGGTAGGAGACCTGGTCTGGCTGTCAACCAGAAATCTTAAGTTAAGGATTCCATCGTCTAAGTTGGGACATAAGTACATTGGACCCTATAAAATCAGTAAGATTATAAGTGCCGTTGCTTGTCGTCTTCAATTGCCCAGAACTATGAGAATCCACCCTGTCTTTCATGTATCCCTACTAAAGGCTGCGACACCCAATACGTTTCCTGGACGTTCTTCTCCTTGCCCTGACCCAGTGCTAGTCGATGGTCAGGAAGAATTTGTGGTGGAAAGGATTTTAGATTCCAGGTTGTATAGAAATCAGTTACAATATCTGATTAAATGGCAGGGCTACCCAGTGGAGGACAACTCATGGGAGCCAGTCAATAACGTTAATGCTCCTCGCTTGCTCCGTCAGTTTCATCAGAGGTACCCACACAAGCCTGGTCTGAGGTCATCCGGAGGTTGTCCCTAAGGGGGGAGTAATGTAAGGTTCTGTGTATCTGTTTCTGAAACTCAGTTTGTTCGTCGGCCATTTTGCTTTCTGTTTTGCTGCAGCTATCTTGCCCTCAGTCAAAATGGAGTTTTCCAGCTTGCATGTTCCCGCCCTGATTCTCTCCGTTTGCTTCTTAAACAGCCACAGCTGAGCAATCAGTGCTTCAGAATCTAGCCTGCAGTGAACCTGTGTTCTGACTCCTGAAGCCTTGGACCTTGTACTCCAGCCATTCCTACTGAGGAACTCTGAAGCACTTGTGGACTCTGAACTCTGCTCTTGAGAGCCTCACGTTTGCATGGACTTGCGGTAACAGAGAAGAAGATCTGAATCTGTTGTGGAGAGTTATTGCTGAGCTTAGATTACTCTGGCCTGCTGTGTCTCCTGCTTCTGTGTTTGCAACCTGTGTGTTTATTTTTGCCAATTTGTATGAAGCAATACAAGACTTTCTTTATCAACCTGTGTCTCAAGTATTTTCATCGCACCCAAGCACAAGACGCTATATGAACTGTACCACATACATTACAATGTCATTGGAATCACTGAGACTTGGTGGGACGATACACATGATTGGAATACAAGGCTAGAAGGTTACAACTTATTTGCAAGAAACAGACTTGATAAACGAGGAGGAGGTGTTGCATTGTATGTTAGAAAAGCGTATATCTGCACAGAGATTGAAGCTTCAGAGACTGGGAGTTCTGTGGAAACTGTTTGGGTAAGAATACAAGGACAGAACAATGGAAAGGACACCATTGTAGGCATTTACTACAGGCCACCTATGCAAGCTGAAGATATGGATGAACTCTTTATGCATCAAATGGCCAAGTTCTCCAAAAAATATGACATAGTGGTCATGGGAGATTTCAACTATCCAGACATTTGTTGGGAATCTCTCTCAGGCAAAACTAACAGGTCCAGGAAATTCTTATCCTCGCTTGCTGACAACTTTATCTTCCAAAAGGTAATGGAGAAAACAAGGGGATCTGCTACCTTGGATCTAATCCTCATAAACAGGGAGGAAATGGTGGAGGAGGTAAGAGTGGCTGGGACCCTAGGAGGTAGTGACCATGCTATTTTAGAATTTTGGATAACAAGAGGAGGAAGACCTGTGAAGACTCAGACGTCAAGGTTAGATTTCAGAAAGGCAGATTTTAAGGAACTCAGAAAGAGAATTGGAGGGGTCCAATGGCTGGATATCCTTAAGGACAAAAATGTCCAGGAAGGATGGAAAATCTTGAAAAATGAGATTCTCAAAGCACAATCGTTAACAATTCCGAAAAGAGGGAAGAATGGGAAGCATTTAAGGAAACCAGGATGGATGAACATAGAACTTAAACACATGCTAAAAAGGAAGAAAGAAAAGTATTATCAAATGGAAAGAGGGAGGCATATCTAAAGAAGAATATAATGCCGTCTGCAGAACCTGCAGGGCACAAATCAGATTATCTAAAGCTGACAATGAATTAAGGCTTGCAAATGACGTCAAAAGCAACAAAAAAGGATTTTGGGGATACGTCAAAAGTAAAAGAAAAGTCAAAGATGCTATAGGATTTTTACAGGATGAAAATGATGAAATGGTAAGTCAGGATGTTGAGAAGGCTGAACTTTTAAATTCCTATTTTGCATCTGTTTTCTCTCAGAAAGGAAATGTAACATCAACTGATCTTCACTGTCCTATTAAAGGAATAGAAGAATCCAGGATATCTATAAACAGAAAGACAGTGAGGAAACACTTAGCTAACCTAAATGAATTCAAGTCTCCAGGTCCAGATGAATTACACCCCAGGGTACTGAAGGAGATAGCAGAAGAAATTCTTGAACCACTGTCCATAATCTTTGAAAATTCTTGGAGAACAGGAGAAGTCCCAGAAGACTGGAGAAGAGCAAATGTTGTTCCTATCTTCAAAAAGGGGAAGAAGGTGGACCCAGGGAACTACAGGCCGGTGAGTCTGACTTCTATACCAGGAAAGATCTTTGAACAAATTATTAAAGAACATGTATGTAAGTACCTGCATAAGAATGAAGTGATTAAACAGAGTCAGCATGGGTTTGTAACTAATAAGTCATGTCAGACTAACTTAATTTCCTTCTATGACAGAATCACTGACTGGGTGGATCAGGGAAATGCTGTAGATATAGTATATCTTGACTTCAGCAAAGCATTTGACAAAGTATCTCACACAATCCTTATTGAAAAAATGACTAAGTATGGAATGGACAAGGCAACTGTTAGGTGGATTCATAACTGGCTTAGTGATCGGACCCAAAGAGTGGTTGTAAATGGCTGCACATCCAGTTGGAAGAATGTCTCAAGTGGGGTACCACAAGGCTCTGTTTTGGGCCTGTATTGTTCAACTCTTTATCAATGATTTAGATGAAGGAATTGAGGGTAAACTGATCAAATTTGCTGATGACACAAAGCTAGGAGGGGTAGCTAATACTAAGAGAAGAGAGAGAGGATTCAAAAAGATATACATAAACTGGAGCAGTGGGCAGCAACTAACAGAATGGATTTTAACAGGGAAAAATGCAAAGTACTACATCTGGGCAATAAAAATGAAAAAAGCATATACAAAATGGGAGGAATAGGGCAAAGTAACAGCACATGTGAAAAAGACTTGGGTATACTAATTGATCACAGACTTAACATGAGTCAACAGTGTGATGCAGCAGCAAAAAAAGGCAAATGCAATTCTAGGATGTATCAACAGAAGCATACAGTCTAGATCACGTGAGGTCATTATTGCCCTCTACTCCTCTTTGGTCAGACCTCATCTGGAATACTGTGTCCAGTTTTGGGCACCACATTTTAAAAAGGACATCAACAAACTGGAGCAAGTTCAGAGAAGAGCCACCAGAATGGTGACCGGTCTGCAAACCATGTCCTATGAGGAACGGTTGCAGGATTTGGGAATGTTTAGCTTGCAAAAAAGAAGACTGAGAGGAGACTTAATAGCTGTCTACAAATATCTCAAGGGCTGTCACATTGTAGAAGGATCATCTTTATTCTCATTTGCGCAAGGAAAGACTAGAAGCAATGGGATGAAACTGAATGGGAGGAGACACAGATTAGATATTAGAAAAAACTTCTTGACAGTTAGGGTGATCAATGAGTGGAACAGGCTGCCACAAGAGGTGGTGAGTTCTCCTTCAATGGAAGTCTTCAAACAGAGGCTGGATAGACATCTGTCTGGGATGATTTAGAGAATCCTGCTTTGAGCAGGGGGTTGGACCAGATGACCCAGGAGGTCCCTTCCAACTCTACCATTCTATGATTCTATGATTCTAGTGTCTATAAGGCAGATATCTGATATACAAGAGTCTGAAATGTCCCTGGAGTCAAATCTTGCATCCTTTTTTTGGTGTTTATATGTGTTTTGATATTGTTTTATGGAAATAAAGTTGAATTGTGATATTCAAGAAAACTTTTCTGAAAAATTTATTTATATGCTTAAACAGATCCCGGTTAGATTGTGTACTGGGACATTGGTGTTTATGATTAAGGTAAAGGAGGCCTCAAACCTGCTCAGCAATTGCCTGAATGTGCATTCTCCAACCTGACCAGCTTCCCGGGACATACCTGCAACATCTACCAGTAAAGGTATGGAAAGAGACTGACTTGTGTGTGACTGCGTTATTATCTGCACCCTGCAACACCATAGACTTCGAGGGAAAAGTCTCACCTGTGGGAGACTTAACATCTTGCTGCCCATAACATCCCCTCAGAAGATTCATCTTGCAGCGCTGGTCTTATTGATCAGAAACCACAGGTGGCGTCACGAACTATCTTTATAATCCCCTGTAAATATCCCCCATTGTATGAGCGCCCAGGGCCACGGACCGAGCTCTGCTGCCAGTGAAATTCCCCATAGATTTCTATGGGCTCGGTGCCGAGTACCCCATAGCCCTGGTACCATGTGCGACTCACTTGTAAGCATATATGTCTACGCAGCTCTATAGTGTACTTATACATGCAGCTAAAAATTTCTGCGGTAACTAGTAGATATATTTTATTTACGTGTGTCAAGTTAGGTTTGTGAGTGTTTTGCGCATTCATGTATGTTATATTTTATTTACAGCTGCTAAAGTATCGCCCGTGAGGTTGCATTTTGAGGGAGAAAACAGTCCCATACGGCGGTGCCCGAACAGCGAGATGTCTGTTAATTCAGCATTCTCTGTAGACCAGCACCCGGGGGATACTTGTAAGTATATATGACTAGTCCGCTCTATAGTGTATTATACAGACAATCATACATCAGTAGTATTCTCTGTAGATCAGCACCCGGGGGATACTTGTAAGTATATATGACTAGTCCGCTCTATAGTGTATTATACAGACAATCATACATCAGTAGTATTCTCTGTAGATCAGCACCCGGGGGATACTTGTAAGTATATATGACTAGACCGCTCTATAGTGTATTATACAGACAATCATACATCAGTAGTATTCTCTGTAGATCAGCACCGGGGGATACTTGTAAGTATATATGACTAGTCCGCTCTATAGTGTATTATACAGACAATCATACATCAGTAGTATTCTCTGTAGATCAGCACCCGGGGATACTTGTAAGTATATATGTCTAGACCGCTCTATAGTGTATTATACAGACAATCATACATCAGTAGTATTCTCTGTAGATCAGCACCCGGGGGATACTTGTAAGTATATATGTCTAGACCGCTCTATAGTGTATTATACAGACAATCATACATCAGTAGTATTCTCTGTAGATCAGCACCCGGGGGATACTTGTAAGTATATATGTCTAGTCCGCTCTATAGTGTATTATACAGATAATCATACATCAGTAGTATTCTCTGTAGATCAGCACCCGGGGGATACTTGTAAGTATATATGACTAGTCCGCTCTATAGTGTATTATACAGACAATCATACATCAGTAGTATTCTCTGTAGATCAGCACTCGGGGGATACTTGTAAGTATATATGTCTAGTCCGCTCTATAGTGTACTTATACAGACAATCATACATCAGTAGTATTCTCTGTAGATCAGCACCCGGGGATACTTGTAAGTATATATGTCTAGTCCGCTCTATAGTGTATTATACAGACAATCATACATCAGTAGTATTCTCTGTAGATCAGCACCCGGGGATACTTGTAAGTATATATGACTAGACCGCTCTATAGTGTACTTATACAGACAATCATACATCAGTAGTATTCTCTGTAGATCAGCACCCGGGGATACTTGTAAGTATATATGTCTAGACCGCTCTATAGTGTACTTATACAGACAATCATACATCAGTAGTATTCTCTGTAGATCATCACCCGGGGGATACTTGTAAGTATATATGTCTAGTCCGCTCTATAGTGTACTTATACAGACAATCATACATCAGTAGTATTCTCTGTAGATCAGCACCCGGGGGATACTTGTAAGTATATATGTCTAGACCGCTCTATAGTGTACTTATACAGACAATCATACATCAGTAGTATTCTCTGTAGATCAGCACCCGGGGGATACTTGTAAGTATATATGTCTAGTCCGCTCTATAGTGTACTTATACAGACAATCATACATCAGTAGTATTCTCTGTAGATCAGCACCCGGGGGATACTTGTAAGTATATATGTCTAGTCCGCTCTATAGTGTACTTATACAGACAATCATACATCAGTAGTATTCTCTGTAGATCAGCACCCGGGGATACTTGTAAGTATATATGACTAGTCCGCTCTATAGTGTATTATACAGACAATCATACATCAGTAGTATTCTCTGTAGATCAGCACCCGGGGGATACTTGTAAGTATATATGTCTAGACCGCTCTATAGTGTACTTATACAGACAATCATACATCAGTAGTATTCTCTGTAGATCAGCACCCGGGGGATACTTGTAAGTATATATGTCTAGTCCGCTCTATAGTGTACTTATACAGACAATCATACATCAGTAGTATTCTCTGTAGATCAGCACCCCGGGCATACTTGTAAGTATATATGTCTAGTCCGCTCTATAGTGTACTTATACAGACAATCATACATCAGTAGTATTCTCTGTAGATCAGCACCCGGGGATACTTGTAAGTATATATATCTAGACCGCTCTATAGTGTATTATACAGACAATCATACATCAGTAGTATTCTCTGTAGATCACACCCGGGGGATACTTGTAAGTATATATGTCTAGACCGCTCTATAGTGTATTATACAGACAATCATACATCAGTAGTATTCTCTGTAGATCAGCACCCGGGGGATACTTGTAAGTATATATGTCTAGACCGCTCATGTTACTTAAAAAAGACAATCTACACAGTAGTATTTTCGTAGATCAGCACCCGGGGGGTACTTTAATATAATGTTGTCCCTCTATATGTAAAATACAGACAATCATACCATTTTATTTTGAAAATCAGCCCCGGGGGGAAATTGTAAGATATATGCTAGCCCCTCTATTGTTATACAGACAATCTACATCGTATAATTCTCTGTAATCACACCCGGGGGATACTTTTTAATATATATGCTATCCCCTCTATAGGTTTAACAGACAATCATACATCAGGTATCTCGTAGACGCACCCGGGGGGGTATTGTAAGATATATCTAGTCCCCCCCCTAATGTATTTTACAGACAATCAACATCAGTAGTATTCTCGAGATCAGCACCCCGGGGATACTTTTTTTATTGCTAGTCCCTCTATAGGTCTTATACTAAATCAACTTTCCGTTATTCTCTGGAAAAAGCACCCGGGAACTTGTATTATAATGACTAGCCGCTCATAGTATTATACAGAAAACATACATCAGTAGTTTCCTGTAATCACACCCGGGATCTGTAAATTTAAAAATGTAGTCCGCTCTATAGTGTACTTTCAACAATCAACATCGTAGATTTTTGGATCAGCACCCGGGGGGGTCTTGTAAGATATATGACTGACCGCTCTAAGTGTATATCAAAAATCATACATCAGTTATTCTCTGTAGAAGCACCCGGGGAACTTTTAGATATATGACTAGCCCCTCTATAGTGTCTTTTTCAGACAATCAAAATCAGTATATTCTCTGTAGTCACACCCCGGGGGAAATTGTAATATAAAAGACAACCGTCTATAGTGTATTATACGAATCTACTCAGTAGATTCTCTGTAGATCAGCACCCGGGGGTATTGTAATATATAGACTAAACCCCTCTTATGTATTATACAACAATCAACACTTATTCCCGAGATCACACCCGGGGGGTATTGTAAAATTAAAGACTAGCCCCTCTTATGTATTATACAGACAATACATATAAAAATTCTGTAGACAGACCCGGGGGGTTTTTTAAAAATTATGTAAAGGGTTTAGTGTTTATACAACAATATAC
>JARQOD010000341.1:97283-134000 GCA_033576555.1 Oophaga sylvatica
CAGCAGCGGTTCAGTATTGGGGTATCAGGTGTAGTAATAGGGGCACATACTGCAGCAGAGGCTCAGTATTGGGTATCAGGTGTAGTAATAGGGACACATACGGCAGTAGCGGCTCAGTATTGGGGTATCAGGTGTAGTAATAGGGACACATATGGCAGCAGCGGCTCAGTATTGGGGTATCAGGTGCAGAAATAGGGACACATACAGCAGCAGCTCCTCAGTATTGGGGTGTCAGGAGCAGTAATAGGGACACATACAGCAGCAGCGGCTCAGTATTGGGGTATCAGGTGTAGTAATAGGGGCACATACAGCAGCAGCGGCTCAGTATTGGGGTATCAGGTGTAGTAATAGGGATACATACGACAGCAGCGGCTCAGTATTGGGGTATGAGGTGCAGTAATAGGGACACTTACGGCAGCAGCGGCTCAGTATTGGGGTATCAGGTGCAGTAATAGGGACACATACGGCAGTAGCGGCTCAGTATTGGGGTATCGGGTGCAGTAATAGGGACACATACGACAGCAGCGGCTCAGTATTGGGGTATGAGGTGCAGTAATAGGGGCACATACTGCAGCAGCGGCTCAGTATTGGAGTATCAGGAGCAGTAATAGGGACACATATGGCAGCAGGGGCTCAGTATTGGGGTATCAGCAAGATGAGGAGTTTGTGCAGGTTGAGAATAGTCCAATTGGTGACCGTGACGGTGCTGACAATATGAGACAATATGAGAAGTGAAACGTGTCTTTGTTGTATTCTCTGCAGTCGAGTCCTGGCTGGAGGAGTCGTCATGTCGGTCTGGGCCAGATGGAAAAGACATGAAAAGTCATCAGAAAGAACGTCAGCGGTAAGTCATTATCTGTAACTCTGCTATGATCTCTTATATGTTCTGTAGGACTGGTGTTATTTACCACTGACCATATGGCGGTGATATCAATATTGTTCTTTTTATATATAGATTAATTTTGGCAACAGCGCGGTCATTTGCTGAGGTTCTCTGGTTAGGGGCCCACTCGGATGTCCGCCCCCCCTAAACCAAAACCCTAGCTACGCCTCTGATGGAAGGTATGTGTCGCAGAGCTCCTCTGTGCTATAGGTCAGTAATGTTGTTCTGGGACTTGTAGTCCCATAAGAGTTCTGATTATTTTTAAGGGTGAACCTGCAGGGTTAGCTTGTGAGCTGGGTGGGACATGCTAACCATAAATACACCGCCCACTGGTGGTGGTATAAGGAATGTTACATACTGGTGATTGTATGTGTTGTGAAGGACCTGTGATGAGGTCATGAACAGGTGACCAGACCATGTGCTTCATACCTTGGCTTGGGAGTGGCTACATGTATGAAAGGCAGTGTGGCACATGGAGAGGAGAGTCTGTCTTGGAGAGGCTATCTGAGACTGTGGGGAGTCTGATGTGTCTGTGCTGAGACTGTGAGGGTCTCGGGAGTCTGTCCGGCTGGACAGAGTTCCCTGACATCCAGGCGGGATGTCGCACAGACTGAAGACTGAAAGCTGGCATGCTTGAGCCAGCGGAATGAACGGTATTGGAAACCGTGGTGAGACTGATCGGGATCAGAATGGAATATAAAGACTGTGTTTGATGTAAGATGCCTCTGAGGTGTCTGAGAACCTGGGACACCAGCAGGTAATGGACAGGGTCCGTGTTGAGAATGACTGGGGTCATGAAGATATTGTTTGTATAATGAATGCTGTACACTGGTGAAGAATAAACCTGATGAACTTTTGATAGAAAAGTGCCTCCTAATTGCCTCTGAAGCAGCTGAGCGAGTTGAAACCTTACAATTGGTGGAGAATGCGGGCAGCGACCCAAGAAACACATCTTGCTGGGAATCAGGAGCAAGAGGAGGAACAGACGGTCTGTGAAAACCGTGAGTGTGACAGAGGTCAAGAATAAACTGTGCATGTATATTTATGTGGTGCCTCTGAAGATATGAGGTATCTGAAGACGCTGTTAAGCCAATGGTGACAGACAGGAGTCTGTGTTATGTTGACCGGGGTAATTGAGAATTGAGAAAAGAGCATGCTGATAGGATACCTCAGAGGAGGTGTCCGGAAAATCTCTGTGGCCGAGAGTGTAACAGACAGGAGTCTGTGTTGTGCTGACGGGTCAGTGAGAGACTGTTTTTCTCTGTGGGATGCCTCGAAGAAGAGGAGGTGTCTAGAAATCTCTATGGCCAAGAGTGTGACAGACAGGAGTCTGTGTTGTGCTGACGGGTCAGGGAGAAGCTGTTTTTTTTTTCTCTGGAACACGTATGAGGTGTTTGCTGTGGCTCGGCGGGGTCACGAAGGTGACAAGCTGCTGGCTGTGGTTCGGCGGGGTCACGAAGGTGACAAGCGGCTGGCTATGGATCGGCGGGTCCACGAAGATGGCGCAGCGGAAGCGTGCAGAGACTTGTGGTAGCAGGAGCTACAGTGACTGTTGCAGCAAGAGGTTCTGCAGGAGCTGCAGTAACAGCCACAGCAGCTTAGGAGTAGCATCTGGAGGTGCTGGTGGTTGGTGGCTGCAACGGAATCAGTGGCAGTACCAGCAGGAGCTGGTATGGTAAAAAGGACAGTGTGAACCAAGACACACAAACTCTTAAAGGGCCGGTACACGCCCTAAGTAAAAAGGGGGCGGTAACCCAAATTAAGATGGTGTCCCAAAAGGGGGTGAGTCCGAAAAGGGGGTGGTAACCCAAATTGAGATGGTGGCCCGAAAGGGGGCAAAGTCCCAAAAGGGGCGGGAACCCAAATTGGGATGGTGGCCCAAAAGGGGGCGGAGTCTCAAGGGGTGTAGCCCAAATGAGACCAGTTGCCCAAAAGGGGCGGAGTCCCGAAAGGGGACGGTAACCCAAATTGGGATGGTGGCCCAAAAGGGGGCGGAGTCCCAAATGGGGGCGGCAACCCAAAAGGGGATGGTGGTCCTTAAAGGAGTGGAGCTTCCAGAAGGGGTGGCACCGGTTACCTCAGTGGACATGTCTGATGTACAGCGGTGTGGGTGTTATGCTTTTTCCGCATGTGGCATAGACTTCCCATTTGATAACAGCCCACAGGTGTGTACTGTAATGTTACATCGGGAAGGAGTCTCGGGACGGTTGGACTCAAAGTCAGGTGACTCTGAAAGGAACTCCGCTAGTTCTCTGTCTAACCGAGAGAAAAGTCAATGTTTGCTGCATCCATGGGCTCACTGTGGACTATAGGGTGGACAGAGTGATGCTTGAAATGTCCACAAGTGTCGAAGATCAAAATGGCGGTATACCACCGAACTTATTGTACCCCTGATATGGAAATTTAATTAGGATAAAAATATCCTTCTGTGTTTGCTGCTTGCTTCTCCAAATCTCTATATAATGTCTTTTTGAGCGCTCAGAACGAAATGAGGACTGTCCACACGAAAGTGTCAGTATAACAGTTCGTCAAAGACATACATTTATTATTCATTCAAGGTTTTATACGTTTACAAAAAGGGGCTGGTTAGTCAATTAACATACAATTAAAAGCTGCTAGATTATTGGCTGTTCTAGTGTAAATATGATAATTATGATAATCATGATTAAAAGAGCTGAAGTTGCAGAATTATTGTTTATATTCTTGTGACCTAGTTGTCTTGCATAACTATAATGTAAACAACAGATATCTAATAGGACTTTTTGTACTTCATGCATTTGTTCCTTTATGAAGGCCAGATTTCTTTAAAACGACTGATTATAGCTGGCCTAGAAATATGTGAGCACAAGGTTTTTTAGCAAGTGAGATCTATCTAACTGTGAACTGTGAATACATATATGTGAATATACTTTGAATAATGGAATACATATATTTCCATGACAATCCCCCCTTAGATACCACTTGCCCTAAAAAACCTGCTCCTGGCCCAAGCGCTGCAACTCTTTTGTTCTGCCTGCGAGTTGAGACACCCCTAGCGCATGTCTCCCCCACCGAATATAGACTTTTCGCAAATGGGCGGTCAGGAGGACTGTCCCTGTCGGGGTTTATGTGTTTGCAATCATAGTCTCTTTATTTGATAGGATGTTTCATCAAGGATGTGTATTCTCAGTCTGGAGGTAGTTCGGAGATCTGGTCAAGCCAGGCAGTTCTATCCGGACTGGTGCGAGGTCCAAGATGGTGAGTGGCATCAAATTGGTTGTCTCCTGAACAGTTTTTTCCATTATCCTGCGGATACAAGGAATTACACAGCAACCAGTAATTAATGCAAAAATGAGAACCCCCATAATGGCTGTCCCAACCTGTGCCAACATTTTCTGCCACCCACTCATCCACCCAAAGTATCGATCCCATGGGTCAGTGACACCTAAGTTCTGTTTCAGTTCCTCTGATAACTCATTAAGTTTCTGTATTGCCATTGTGACTTTACCATTTGGGCCAGTGTTGTCTGGGATGTAGGTGCAACAGGTGTCTTTGATCATTTTGTAAACACCTCCTTTCTCAGCTAGAATCATATCCAAAGCCATTCTATTCTGGAATGCCATAATGGAAGTGGGGCCTAACTGTGCTGCCAAACCTTTTACAGCATCTATGGTGAAGTTAACAAATCTCTGCTGGTTATAATAGATGTAATTTATCCAATCAACATTTTTGTTTATAGTGACTCAAATCCTGCTTTAACTTGGTCTCTGGCCTTGAACTCATCAGGTAGGTCATCTGGTCATCTGTCTGGTCAGTCAGAGCATCCACGACATCCTTCATGGCTTAGGTGTCTCTCCTGGTACGGGAGCTTCCTTGCAATGCAATACGTGGATTCAAACAGGCTTTCCCTCTAGTTACACAGAGGTTGATGTCATCTGGGGCTCTTGGACAGGATCATCAAATCTGGCAGTGAGGAGAAAAACTCGAGAATGGACATTAGTTTTTGACCAATTCAATTACATAAGTGTTATGATCTGGTAGCTGAGGAGAGCAGGCAAAAAAAGCAATACACCAGAGAGGTTGGAATCTATGGGATTGCAGTACCCTGACTAACCACCACAACTAAAGGCAGCCGTGGAGCGTTCCTACGTTGGTCCTAGACGCCTCGTCACAGCCTGAGAAGCTAACTACACCTAAAGATAGAAAAAGGAAAGCTATCTGCCCCGGAGCAGATCCCCAAAGAACATAGGAAGCCCCAAACATGTAATGGCGGTTAGACAAGAGGAAATACAGACACAGACAGAAAATAGAATGAGCAAACGCTGGGGCCCAATCTGTCTAGATAGAAAAGGATAGGAAAGGCACTTACTACAATCCCAAAAAACCCTGAAAAGTACCAACTCTACTAATTACAAAAACACCTGAGATCACACGACCTCTACCACCTAAATTAGTTCTCTGGTGTAACAAAAACTAAACAGCAACCACTGAAAAAAACTGGAAAAGGCAAAAGAACAAACAGTGGCTGAACTAAACTGAGAGGAGCATAAGCCCCCCGAAGGGGACCCGGCAGACCCCCACAGAAGTGCAGGACAAAATGCAGGCACCAAAAAACTAAAAGAAGAAAATGTCTTATCTTTTAGCAGAAGATGCAGGCACGAAACAGCTTTTCTGGGTCTCTGGGAGTGTGCCTTTCGCTAAACAGTGCAATTAGGAGTGTGTCATGCCATGGTTTGTGTGTCTCTTGGGCAATTTTTCAGCATTCTATTCTAAAGTGTTTCATTCAGTTTTTTTCTACCTTCCTGCTGCTCTGGGGTGGTAAGGAGTGTGTAGGCCTAAATCTGACCCTACTGCTAATCGGGTCTTGTGTGTCAGATTTGCTGTGAATGCGTGTCCCTGATCACTTTCTATCATTTCTGGAACCCCGTATCTGCACACTATTTCCGAAAGTAGCTGCTTTGCAGTAGTCTTTGCTGACTTGGAACGCTTCTGTTCATCTTGAAAATACTTCTTTTGACCACAATGGCGTATTTGAATCCTTCACTTGGCGATATCTGGATGTGGTCTATCTGGATCCTTTGAAGCTGGTAGAGTGGTCTTTCCAGATAAGGTGAGGGGGACTTTCTTCCATACGTCCAGGCTTGAATTTGCCGCAGGTCAGACAGCTGCTGGTGAGTTTGGCTGTTAGGGTGGAGATCCCTGAAGCGAAACAGTAAGCACCAATCAGATCATTCATCTGTGTCTTTGATATGTGGATGTGGGTCCATGTACCCATTGGACCACCATAGGGTGCATACTTTGTGGTAGGCAGAGTTTGAAGTCTATTATTGATAGCCTTCCTTCTTCACGTGTTGCTTTTTTCCCATTCAGCTCTTTTCCTTTTGGAGCTTGGTCTTGTAACTTCTTGAGCAGATTCCAGACGTCTCTTTGTCAGTTTCTTGTCTTCAGTCGTCATGTAGTAGCCGTCCGGCTCTACGACCTCTCCCACTTCTCCATGTTGTCTTCCTTTGGCTGCTTCTTTGGCTGCCATGTCCCGCCATGTTATTGCCTTATGCCTCTTCAGTTCTCAGTTTTCCATGCACTTTGATTTTTCAAATTGCCACCATTTTGGAAGTTTGAGTATACCCAGTAGGTCCCTGAAGGCTCCATGATGCTTCACGGTTGTCCCGTTTGTTGTGATGAAGTCCCTTGTAGCCCAGATGGGTCTAAAGTCGTGTGCTATGCCATGCGAGTACCTGTAGTCCGTGTAGATGTTTGCAGTCTTGCCTTCTGCCATCTGGCAGGCCTTCGTCAGCGCTATCAATTCTGCTTCCTGGGCTGACAGACTAGGTGACAGACTTCTGGACCACAGGATTTCTTGATTGCTGGTCACTGCACTTCCTGTGTTGAAACTTCTTCTGGAGCCATCCAAGTATCCCCCCTTGGGAGTGGGAGTAGAGTGGACGGGCTGAGGACTGTAGGTCTGGAGACGGTGACATTATGAGACAAAGGCAATAGAGGCGCCACAAAGATGCCTGGCGGTGGAGAGATTACTGTTGGTTGAGCTTGATTGAAGATTGCCAAGATGTCATGTGGAGTGAGAGTTTCCAGTGGCTGTCCAAGAGTGATGTCAGCAACCTTGTCCAGGAGGGTGTGTGCTGCGGATACTGCCATCAGGCAGGAGGGTGCTCTTCTTGCAACTGGATCCAAGCGGGCTGAGAGGCAGCCTAAAAGTCTCTGTTTTCCCCCGTGAATCCGTGCCAGGACTCCAGTAGCATGACCTTCTTTCTTCCATCATGTAGACGGAAAGACTTTTCATAGTCAGGTAGGCCTGGTATTGGCGCTGAGACTGTGGAGTTCTTCCAATCTCCTGAATGGGTTGAAGGCTGCTTCTGATAGAAGGAGCGGGGTTGCGTTGATGCAAGCGCACAGAGGCTGCATTAGGACTGAGGCATCAGGGATCCAGGTTCTGCAATACGACACTAGACCAGGGAAGGCCTGCAGCATTCTTGGAGTTGTTGGGGAGCCATCTTCCCACAGTGGTCTTCCAGTCTTTTGACATGTGTTTCGTCTTGTGGGCAATACAGTGTCCCAGGGATGTAACTTGCTTCTGGCATCACTGGACTTTGTTCTTCCAGACCTTGCGTTGCTGTTCTTCCAGGTAGAGTAGGAGAGATAAGGAATAGCTGTGCAGGTGTCGATGTCAACCACACAAAAGAGAAAGTCATCCATGTGTTGTAGAAGAGTGACTCTTGCATATTCTGCAATCCAGTTGACGAAGATGGAGGACATTGTCTTGGTGAAACTTGAAGGGCTTGTTTTGAGCACCTTGAGGCAACATTGTCCATATGCACTGCACTGGTGCGTGAAAGCAGGCCTCCAGGTGGAGGGGAAACACTGAAGAAGGTACTGGCCAGGTTGATCACCGTGAATACCGTTGCGGTGACTGGGACTCTTGAGAGCAGAGTGTGATGGTTCAGCACTGTTGGGGTTTCAATACCGTAGCCTCTTTCGCGGCCTCCAGGCCTTGCACCATTCTGAACTCAGTGGGGTTTACAGTCTTTTTCTTCACTGTGGAAAGCTGGGATTGATTCCGATGGGCGAGGCAGCCCAGTTTGGCCTTGTCCTTCAGTATGCAGCAGGGGACTCCCATCTGCTGGTGCAGAGCTGGCGGGAAAACAAGCCGTCTACTAGGATCAACATCATTAGAGATGACGACCAGCTGGCTTTCTTGTTCTCCACCAAGACAGTCACTGTGTTAGCACCTGCTCTGGTCACAGGGGTCTTCTTGTTGGGACGTCTCCTTAAACGGCTGCTTTTTTCTCAGCACGGGCCATCATAGTTTCTTTTTCTCCAGCTCGGTCTCAGGTCAGTATTTGTGCACAAGTTTGAAGAGCTGAGTGGCCTTTTTTCCGGTCTAGGGCCTGGGTGAACTGGTTGATTGCAGGGGCACCTCCTGGTGCTTGCAAAAGATGAACCTCTGGCGTTAGAGCTGGATGAGGTGTTGCCATTCCATGAAGCGAGTAGGGTCCTTCTTGAGTTGAATATCCTGGCCAATGTCAAAGTTCTCAGGCCGTCTTCTTAGGCGAGCTCACTTAGACCTTCAGTTGGTCAGAGACATCTTGACCCTGGGTGATGGAGTGGCTTTTCTGGTACTATGTCCAGCACCTCCTGTGATAGGTCTGCAGTGTGGTTGTTTGAGGTTCCTGTTTCTTCTTGGGTCAGGGGTGAAGAAAGTGTCATGGTCCCATCTTCCTGGAACACTCTGGTCGCTTTCAGCTTCTGCAGTAGGTCCACTCCCAATAGGTTGAGGGTGCAGGTTTTTTACACAACAAACTGGGACATGATGGAGTGTTCTGGCTGAGTCCACACGCTCAGGGGCTTCATAATCTGGAAATATCTGACTTGACCATCAATTCCCATGCAGGAAGCAGAAGATTCTGGTTGCGGAGTTCCACAAGAAAAGATATGACTACGCCATCCACTCTCAGGATATTGGTCCCACTGGTGGGGTTCCTTGTGGACTTGGTGTGCTCTTGTCCTATGGACGGGTTCTTCACTGATTTCTGTGTTTCTTCTTTTCTGGTGAAGTCAGTGTTCTGCACTTGTTCCGGAAATGACCAAACTCGCCACAGTTGTAACACTTGACATTCCTTCTGTCCCGGCAGGACTCAATCCTTTTTGCTACTGTGAGCAGGGTATCTATTGCTATTGACGTGTACTCAGGCCTGGCTGCTACCAGTGGTTTCCTGATTGGTTCTCTCAGTCCATGCACAAAAGCCTGTGCCAACATCCGTCTGTGTGTCTGATCATGGGTAATGAGGCCCAAATCTTGAAACACTGCATTACTCTGTCATGGAACTTCTCCACAGACTCTGTCTTGTCTTGACTCGTGACATGTAGGCTGAGAGTTTGTCCTGTCAGTCTGCTTTTGGCCCATTCTCTGAGTTGCTCAATTAGCTTTGGTCCTGTCTCCCAGGCATACGCATCTAACTCTGTTGGAAGCTTGAAGTGTTCTCTCATAATTGGCCAGAATGCATCACCTGCTTTTATTTCCATTACGGTCCAGAGATCAGTCCAGGCTGCTGCATACGTTCGCTGGATCTGCTGCATTTTTTGGCAAAATGGCATGGGTGTATCCCTGGGTCTGGCAGCATACTGATTACCTGGCTTGGGATGAAGGGCTCATAGAATGGTTCCTCTACCTGTCCCTGCTCTATTGGTGCTTGTGTGTTTTCTTCCCTAGTATTGGCAGCATGTGTGACGTTGCATCTTCATCTTCATCAGATAAGAAGTGACATGGTGTACTTGGTGCATACACTGCATACACTGGGTGAGATTTGGGCTTTAAAGTTGTCTTGCTGCATGGGGATTTCCCACTTCCTTGCTGAGGCTGCGGTGGATCAGTGTCATGGTTCCATGCTAGCAGCCCTGTAGCTATACCACCCCCCTGTGAAGCCCTAGCTGTGGACTGTTGTGTCTGGGGGCTACATGTAGCGTTTTGTGTAGGGAGATCTGCACTTTCTTCTCCTGATATAATGACTGGCAATGTTTGTACTGTGCTTGGGATAGACAAGGTGCCCTGTGCTGGAAACACTGAATACAGAGACACCACATTGCTTGGATTGGGCGTTGACCCAGTTGATGACGAAGTAGAAAAAAGAGGAAGAGAAGGGAGGTGTGAGGGAGGAGCGAGAGAAAGAGGAGGGGAGGAGAGAAGAGTGAAAGGGGAAAAGAGAGAAAGATGGAGGAGAGAGAGAGAGAAGAAAGATGGAGGGGGAGAAGTAGAAGAAGATGAAGAACAATATTTGAGAGTTGGAGTGAAGAGATAGAAGAAGAGGAAGATGAAGAAAATGGATGTGTCAGAGATGTGATGGAGGGAAAAGAAGGAATGAGAGGGATGGCAGCGAGGAAAGAGGAGAAAAGTCTGAAGAAGAAAGAGAAAGGGACTGAGAGAAGAAAAAGGAGAGGGTGTCCCCCCTGTGACTCTTGAGAGGGGATGGTTGAAACAAAAATGCCTTCTCCCTGTGGAGAGAGGCAGGGAGCGTTTTTCCCTGTACAAGGCTCCTTACTCAATGAGAGCAGCCTACACCTGTCCCGTGTCTCCACATGATGGACATGTGATGTGTGTGACTCTGAATTCTGCTCTTGTGACATGTCAGTGATCTTTTTCTCACAGATGATTTAACACCTTTTCAAACTTATTCACATAAAAAAAAAAAAAAAAATCACTTCCTGGTCCGTTCAAATTAACTTGCTGTATCTTTTACACGATGCACCCGCTGCTCTTTTATAGCAGATGGTAATCTATTAATAAACTTTCCCGTTACCTTTCAAATAACAAAAAACAAGAAAAAACATTTCATTATGCAGCGTAAAGGCTGCCTGTCTATTTGCTTCTCACGTACTCTGACATTCTATTCACATGCCTAGCCCTTCGATTCTTACGTACTGTGTCTATTCCAAAAACCTATTCAACAAAGGTGATTTAAAAATCTGAAAACTTCTGCACTCTGGTTCTGTTTGTTCTCGCCGAATGCCCGACGGGAGGGGCTACTCAGACCACTGCGTAGTTTGTGTCTGCTCTCTCCCTCAGCCTGTAATTCTCCTTATCTATGTGACCTTGTTCTGAAGCAAGCTTGTAGAAAAAAAAATGGCTGGAGAAATAAAGCTCTAAAATAAATTGCTTAGAGAAAAATCTCTCCAAAATCATTTAAAAATGTACTTAAAAGAAAAATTTTAAAAAACAAAAAGTTAGATTTAGTAAAAAAAACTCTAGAAAAAGAAAAAATAAATAAATAAATAAATTCACCAAAAAGGGAGAAAAAGAAAAACCGTATTAATCATAAAACTCTGAAAAACAACCCTTGTTACTAAAACAGCTAATTAAAAATCTCTGGAATGTCAGCTGGCTGCTTCCCCCTCCCTCCTTATAATCTCTGCTTGCTGTCTCTATAGGCACTGAAATCACGTATCAAAAAAAAAAAAAAAATTATTCCTCAGAATAGCAAAAAATGAATATAGTTCAGTCTGAATGCCTGATAATTCTCACGTTAAAACCTGTAGCCAAAAAAACCTAGCTTAAAAAAATAAAAATCAAAGCCAAGAAACAGAATGCCTGATAACGTGATTAGCAGAGGAGGGGGGGTCAAAGGGGTTTTCTCGCTGCTGCAGCCAGCACACTGCTCTGAATGAGTTACTGACAGAGCGCACGGAGATGTGATTTAAAGCGACAGTACCTGATACAGACAGTGACATGTACAATGACACAGACACCCGGGAGAATACGAATCCCTCTTTTGATGATCTGTGACACATACAAGCTGCTCTGGTAACTGATAACTCACCAATTGCACTGAGCGCGGTGAGGCTCAAGGTTCTATCGCTCTGTAACCGTACGCCCTGGCTGGTGCGCTGGTCACAGTAATCTGCAATAGCCTTCATCAAAATTCTTACTATCCACGTCTGATTTGACTGGGATGGCCTCCCGGTGCGTGGACAATTATTGTGAGAACTTATCCAAACAAAGCTCCTGCCCTTCACGTCTGATTTGACTGGGATGGCCTCCCAGTGCGTGAAAGTTTACTGCAGAAACTTAACCGAACAAAGCCCTCGCTTCCACAACTGGATTTTTTGG
Source organism: Oophaga sylvatica (assembly GCA_033576555.1). Taxonomy (NCBI): domain Eukaryota; kingdom Metazoa; phylum Chordata; class Amphibia; order Anura; family Dendrobatidae; genus Oophaga; species Oophaga sylvatica. The sequence continues at coordinate 109,262 of JARQOD010000341.1, forward strand.
GATAAGTTCCCTCCAATGTGTGAAGACTATCTGCGTGGACTTATCCAAAACAAAGCTCCCGCCCTTCACGTCTGATTTGACTGGGATGGCCTCCCGGTGCGTGAAAGTTTACTGCGGGAACTTATGTAGCAATTTGTCTTTTGCTATCCAGCCCCCAGAAATCAGCAAGCAAAAACACAGTCACCGTTCCAACTTTCTCCCGGTTCACATAAAACATGAAACATATACAGCACAGCAGCAACCAACTCGGCTTATATCCCAGGGCTTTGGATAAGGGTATGGACTTTTTACACAACCTGGGAATGCGGTGATGACCATGTCCGACCGGCTGGAAGTGTAGGCTAGGACTAGGTACAGGGAACATTCAGGTAAGATGACAAAGTTTTCTTACCTTACTGATGGAGCTGCAGTCTCCGTCCCGTGTGCCAAGGCCAGGGCCAACACCCCCGTCTCTCCGGTCGGCCGGGTCCTCGTGCGTTTCGTCCAATGCCCCGCATGCAGGCGCCAACTGATATGGAAATTTAATTAGGATAAAAATATCCTTCTGTGTTTGCTGCTTGCTTCTCCAAATCTCTATATAATGTCTTTTTGAGCGCTCAGAACAGAAATGAGGACTGTCCACAACGCAAGTGTCAGTATAAAGGGTATGCCACACTAAACAATATCGCTAACGAGATCGCTAAAAAACGTCACTATTTAGCGATCCCGTTAGCGATATTGTTCAGTGCGGCAGCTTCCAGCGACGAGCTTCCTGCTGTGATCTCGCTCGTCGCTGGAATCGCTCCGGACCCTATTTCATCGCTGGCGCTCCCGCTGGGTAAGTATCTTATCGCTGTGTGGCACCTTTTCTTAGCGATTTAGCGGTACTTTTGTACCGCTAAAGTCGTTAAGAAGATCGCTAACGGCGATAGCGTCGTTAACTATATCGCTAAATGTGGCCGCATTTAGCGATATAGAAATGATCCCGCTAGCGATCTCATTAGTATGCAACGCTAACGAGATCGCTAGCGGGATTGCTTAGTGTGGCAGTACCTTAACAGTTCGTCAAAGACATACATTTATTATTCATTCAAGGTTTTATACGTTTACAAAAAGGGGCTGGTTAGTCAATTAACATACAATTAAAAGCTGCTAGATTATTGGCTGTTCTAGTGTAAATATGATAATTATGATAATCATGATTAAAAGAGCTGAAGTTGCAGAATTATTGTTTATATTCTTGTGACCTAGTTGTCTTGCATAACTATAATGTAAACAACAGATATCTAATAGGACTTTTTGTACTTCATGCATTTGTTCCTTTATGAAGGCCAGATTTCTTTAAAACGACTGATTATAGCTGGCCTAGAAATATGTGAGCACAAGGTTTTTTTAGCAAGTGAGATCTATCTAACTGTGAACTGTGAATACATATATGTGAATATACTTTGAATATATGGAATACATATATATTTCCATGACACCCCTATGAGAGGAAGCGGGACTTTGTATTTTTTGAAAATGCATGGGAGGTTGATAAAGTGTGGTGTTGCTCAGAGGAGAGACCGAATGACCCTAAAGGGTATGCCACACTAAACAATATCGCTAACGGGATCGCTAAAAAACGTCACTATTTAGCGATCCTGTTAGCGATGTTGTTCAGTGCGGCAGCTTCCAGCGACGAGCTTCCTGCTGTGATCTCGCTCGTCGCTGGAATCGTTCCGGACCCTATTTTCTCGTCGGCGCTCCCGCTGGGTAAGTATCTAATCGCTGTGTGGCACCTTTTCTTAGCGATTTAGCGGTACTTTTGTACCGCTAAAGTCGTTAAGAGGATCGCTAACGGCGATAGCGTCGTTAACTATATCGCTAAATGTGGCGGCATTTAGCGATATAGAAACAATCCCGCTAGCGATCGCATTAGTATGCGTCGTTATTGTGATCGCTAGCGGGATTGTTTAGTGTGGCAGTACCTTAAGGGAGCCCCACCACAGCAGGCGGCTGTAGTGGTTCCTTGTCATGTGATGTGTGAAAAGGAGGTAGCACCACCTAGGATTGAGGGTCTAGAGTTCCTGGTGACCGAAAGAAAGTGTGAGTCTGACGCTCAGGACTTGGAGGTGACTGGACGATGGACTCATGACCGCAACAACTGTAGGAGGCGGTTCTGGAAAGAAAGGTTGGGTGAGGTGACACAGAAAGAAGGACAAGGCCAACGTTCTGACCGCTGGAGGCGGGGAGGCCTAACAAAGAGGTGATGTTGCATGATGCCAAAATCGACTGAGATGGTTGACTGGCAGAGACGACCGAGATGGATCTCTGGTCGGGTAATAAGTAGTGTTGAGCGATACGATAATGCAAATACGGCTATCGGCCGATATTAGCTCTATCGGCCTTTCGATAATTCGTTTCGATATTTTCGTCTTATCGAATACCGGAATCGGATTTGTCACTGTCACTGTCAGTGTCCGTCGGTCGGGTCTGTCACTGTCAGTGTCCGTCGGTCGGGTCTGTCAGGAGTCAGCGGCACTTACCTGGCAGAAGATCTCCGGCGGTCACATCCCGGACTGCTTAATGGCCGCCATCCTCTTCTCCCCGGCGGTCACATGCAGTTTCTCGCGATAACTGCAGTGACTGCTGGGTAATCCCGGCCGTAAAGCAGTCAGTCCGATGACGTCACCCCGCCGGGGAACCAGGTAATCAGCTGTGCTGCGTCGCGATGACAGGCTCTGCCTGTCATTGCGATGTAGCAGAGCTGGATCGTCGTGGGACAATCGTTACTATGGACTGCGTCGGACAGGTGGTATACTGTTGGTTTTGTTTTTTTTCTTTTTTTACAGGTGATCGAGGGCGTCGCAGGAATGAGAGTACAATAAAAGAAATGAAAACTGTGTTGTCTCTTTTATTTCATTAAAATACTTTTTTCTTGCTTTGTCTTTTTTTTATGCATTTAATAACTTTGGGATTAATAATGGATCGGTGTCTTATTGACGCCTCTCCATTATTAACCGGGCTTATTGTCACCGTGCAATCAACGGTGACATTAACCCCTTATTACCCCGCTTGCCACCGCTACAGGGCAAGTGGGAAGAGCCGGGTAAAGTGCCACAATTGGCACATCTTTGATGCGCCAAATGTGGGGCTGCTGTAGCCTGGTTATTATCAGGCTGTTGAGGGCCAAAATCCATGGGCCTTGACAGTCTTTTAATACCGGGCCGCAGCAGTCTGCATTTTACTTGGCTGGTTAACAAAAATAGGGGGACCCCTATGCCGTTTTTTTTTTCGAGGGGATCCCCTATTTTTGTTAACCAGCCAAGCTAAGCAGACTGCTGTGGCCTGGTATTATCAGGCTTGCAAGGTCCATGGATATTGGATCCTTACCAGCCTGAAAAACCAGGCCTCAGCGGTCTGCTTCATCTGGCTGGTTAACAAAAATAGGGGGGACCCACGCCAATTTTTTTCGAGGGGATCCCCTATTTTTGTTAATCAGCCAAGATATGCAGACTGCTGTGGCCTGGTATTATCAGGCTGGCAAGGTCCATGGATCTTGGCTCCTTAACAGCCTGAAAAATCCAGGCCTCAGCGATCTGCTTCATCTGGCTGGTTAACAAAAATAGGGGGGACCCCACGCCAATTTTTTTCGAGGGATCCCCTATTTTTTGTTAATCAGCTAAGATATGCAGACTGCTGTGGCCTGGTATTATCAGGCTGGCAAGGTCCATGGATTTTGGCTCCTTAACAGCCTGAAAATCCAGGCCTCAGCGGTCTGCTTCATCTGGCTGGTTAACAAAAATAGGGGGACCCCACGCCATTTTTTTTCAAAGGGAACCCTATTTTTGTTAACCAGTTCCCTCTGACGTCACTGATTGTGTCCCTGGCTGACCTGAAGTGAAAGTGGAAAGCAATCAATTAAGCTTTCCACTTCCTCTCCTGTCAGCCAGGAGAGGAACTCATTCATTTGGGGGTTTACTGTGAGGCTGCAGCATTAGCTGCGGTCCCTGCAGTAAACATTAACCCTTTCTGAAGGATTACACCGTGGGACCTGACTGTGCATCGGATTGGTAAGAATAATTTTGCTTTATTATTTTATTTTTATTACAGGAAATGGTTTTAGCAGGAAAATAAAATATGGTCAAAAACTGTGTGATTATTTCATTAAACTTCTTTTTATTAAAGTGTGTGTGTTTGATTTTTCTTTCATACAATAGGATTAATAATTGATAGTTGTCTAATTGACAGCTCTCAATTATTAACCTGGCTTAAAGTGACCTTTCAATTGCAAGGTCATTTTAACCCCTTATTAACCCATTCGCCACCGCTACAGGGCAATGGGAATAGACAGGCAAAGTGCCAGAAAGGGCAAATCTAATTAGAGATTTGCCCTTTCTGGGGTGTCTGGGGCAGATGTTAGTAGCCGGGGGGGCCAAAAATAATGGTCCCTCTCTGGGCTATTATTATCTGCCCCCACTCACTGGCTTTGTCTGTCTGGTTGCGAAAATAGGGCGGGAGCCCACGCATTTTTTTTCAGCAATTTTACACCTCATATATATATATACATGTCATTAAATTTGTGACACATATATATATATATTTATATTTGTGACACATATATATAATTTATATTTATAGTTCATACACTTCTACATAGTATAATAGCCGCTAATTCAATTGCCGGCTTTTGTGAAAATGCAGAACCCGACATGAAATGACACTTGGTTTACATAGAGTTAACCATGTCTTTTCATGTAGTTTGATATCTGATTTGCACAAACAATTACATGAGTGTAAGTGTGCAAAATTTCACACCTGTAGGGGTTAATTAAAGGTGTAAATTCGTAGCAAAAAAGTCCGTTTTTTTTACAACGAATTTACACCTTTAATTAACCCCTACAGGTGTGAAATTTTGCACACATAGACTGATGTAATTGTTTGTGCAAATCAGATTGCAAACGACATGAAAAGACATGGTTAACCCTATGTACACCAAGTGTCATTTCATGTCGGGTGCTTCTGTCTTTTCACAGAAGCCGGCTTTACCCGGCAATTGAATCAGAGGATATTTTACTATGTAGAAGTGTATAAACTATACATATATGTATATATATATATATATGTCACAATGACATGTATATTATATATATATGTATTCTATGTGTGTATATTTAGTGTTTACAAGGAAATAAAGGGTTTTTTTTAGTTTCGATATTTTGTTCCCATAGACTTACATGGGACTTCCGCTATCGAAATCGGATATCGACGATATTTAGTGATATCGGCGATACAATTTCGATACGATATTTTTAGATATCGAGCAATATCGCTCAACACTAGTAATAAGTGTTCAACCACACAAGTTTGAACAGAGGGGGAAGGTATGTGGTGAAGTGACTGTGGCACCTAGGGGGCGCTGTATAAGTTGTTCAAGTTATGCATGGAGGCATGAGATGGATGGCAAACCAGTCCTGGTATGGTGATAAATGGAAGGTATATGTCGCAGAGCTCCTCTGTGCTGTAGGTCAGTAATGTTGTTCTGGGACTTGTAGTCCCATAAGAGTTCTGATTATTGTTAAGGGTGAACCTGCAGGATAGCTTGTGAGCTGGGTGGACATGCTAACCATACATACACCGCCCACTGGTGGTGGTATGAGGAATGTTACATACTAGTGATTGTAGGTCTTGTGAGGACCTGTGATGAGGTCATGAACAGGTAACCAGACCATGTGCTTCATACCTTGGCTTGGGGAGTGGCTACAGGTATGAAAGGGAGTGTGGCACATGGAGAGGAGAGTCTGTCTTGGAGAGGCTATCTGAGACTGTGGAGAGTCTGATGTGTCTGTGCTGAGACTGTGAGGGTCTCGGGAGTCTGTCCGGCTGGACAGAGTTCCCTGACATCCAGGCGAGATGTCGCACAGACTGAAGACTGAAAGCTGGCATGCTTAAGCCAGCGGAATGAACGGTATTGGAAACCGTGGTGAGACTGATTGGGATCAGAATGGAATATAAAGACTGTGTTTGATGTAAGATGCCTCTGAGGTGTCTGAGAACCTGGGACACCAGCAGGTAATGGACAGGGTCCATGTTGAGAATGACTGGGGTCATGAAGATATTGTTTGTATAATGAATGCTGTACACTGGTGAAGAATAAATCTGATGAACTTTTGATAGAAAAGTGCCTCCTAATTGCCTCTGAAGCAGCTGAGCGAGTTGAAACCTTACAATATATATATAACAGTAACATGCTCCATAGCGATGCATCATCCATGAGGTGAGAACTATACATGACCCATAGATGCATTCAGCAATGATGCTGGAAATTCCCCAAGCACGCTGTATAATCAAAGTGAGCAAAGAGAAGCAACGTAATGTAACAATGAGGCACAATATAAGAAAATAAAGACAGAAGAGAAAATTGATTTTATTCTTAAATTTTACTTAAATCTCAAAAATATTCAGCATTTACATGTATGGATCTGATGTCCTGAAAAGTGATACAGAGTGGCATGAAATAAGGCACGTTTCATGTGATTGGGTCATTATCAAATCAATAAGGGTCAGCCCCAAAATATTTACACCCACAGTCAGGATCAGGTGTCAGAAATATCTGAGAATATATAATTCTCTTATACAGGATAAAGATGGGGAAACCAAACCAAACCCCCCCCCCACCCGTGCACTTCCACAACAATATACTGCAAACCAGAAACATTCCAATGTAAGAATAGTATATTAACAATCACAATCTACTCACAGGACAGAAGGTTTTCCATCAGATACAAATCTGCACTGTGCCCAAACTTTTGCAGAAATGTCACATCTTCACAGCAACTTTGGAAAGAGTAAAGTCCGCAGCCATACCTGTCCCAGTATTTGCAATAAAACACATTTTCAGGCAGATTTCATGAAGTTTAGTTCGGGAAAATGTATTCAATATGTAAATTTACACTTGTTTCAAAACATGTTTAAAATATAGCTTGTTTACTACTCGAGGTATTACTAGGAATAATGGCTATGACACATAGGTAAATTATCCACAAAGACTACAGAGCCGCACATTCACATCAGTCCCCAAACTTCCAATATCACCTCTAATATACAGATAAATGTAACCACCAAATGCCTACATAACAGATCATCCACCCATGTGATATAGTCATAGGGCCGGCAGTCATATAGGGATCATCCGCTGTAATCCTGATTATTATTAATCCCATAGACAATAATCCAGCAGTCTCTAGTGGAAATCTTAGATCATGAGTGATAGTTTCTTCCACTTTCTGCTTCCCCCAATATCTTTATAGAACAATTTATCCTGTAATGCAGCATGAAGGGACTCGGAGAAGGTGGCAGTGAAGGTGTGTAAGTGTCTGATGGGGTCACACAGCTCATAAAAGGACAACTGCCCGACCTCATAGTCCAGACATATCCTGACTCTATCACTGAGATATTGTGAGGTAATGGATCACTTTACTGCCATGTATCACTGAATACTGATTATTATATCTCCACAAACACCAGGACTTGTTATTATATCCAATCTCTGACTGCTGCCCCCTCCTGTTTATACTGGGGTAACACATCCCCACACTCACCACCCTGATCTACTGCTCTCCACATCCCAGTAATGTCGTCCTGAGGTAAATCCCTCCTGCTCATCACCTGATATGCCTTGAATCTCTCTGATGTTTCTGGACGTTTCTGCTTCTCTCGTGTCCAGGTTGCCGTTTTCAGGTCATCTGATATAAGGATATAATTACCAGCTGTGGTTACATCCAGTAATATGTCTGCAGGACTCACCACATAGATCCCCTCCTTATACCTGATTTACATCACATAATGTGTGTAATTTGTTTGACATCTCAGCCACGTCCAGGTCATCTCCATCATGGGGCTGGTTATCATGTCCTCCTGTGTCCTCATCACCTCCATCCTCCTCAGGACCACACAAGTCACGCGTGTCTGGTTCCTGTAAGACAGTCAGTGGATCCGTCACGCTACACAGCTCCTCAATGTGTCTCATCTTCCTGGACAGCTCGTCCTTCTTTTTTCCAGCTGATGGATCAGAACAGACAGTGACAGTGACTCTTCCTTTTCCTGCCTGGAGATCTCACTCAGGATCTTCTTGTCCAGGTCGAACACCCGTCTCCTGATGTTTGTACACAGGTCAGTGACTCTCTTGGCTTTTCCAGCTGCTTGTTCTTGAGCTTTTCTCCTGCGCTCCTCCAGAGTCTGGACTATCGCCTCAGTGTCATGGGTCTTTGTGATAATTTCTGGAGGTAATGTCTTAGTTTCCTCTTCTTCTTCTCAGGGGCCTCATTCAGCATCTCCACCCGGTGTCCCCGATGTTCTCCTGCTGAACAATAGACACAGATGAAGCATTGTCCTCGGTGCAGTAATATTCCAGGATTTTCTTATGGACAGAACATTTCCTTTTCTACAGAGAAGTTCTGGGATCAGATAAGACGTGTTCTGGTGATTTGCTGTGAGCTCTCAGGTGTTTATCACACAGAGAAGAATCACAGTGTAGACAGGATCTAACAGCAGTACAGGAGAGTCCATGCAGTAAGTGCAGAAGTCCCATTTTCCATCTGTGTTGGTGGGGTAGACAGGGATTTCTCCATTACTTTACGCAGAACAAAGTTCCTCATCAGTGCCGGCCGGGCCTGAAACTGTTCTCTGCATTCAGGACAGGAATAAACACCAGACACGTCCTGTGTATCCAGCGCCGATCAATACAGCCCCCGGCAGAAGTTGTGTCCACATCTCAGCATTACAGGGTCTGTATAAGTGCTCAGGCACATGGAGCAGAGCAGCTCCTCTCAGATCAGCAGGAGCCATGACTGACAATGGAAGAGAGAAGCAAAATTAAATTCTCCTGCTCAAAAGGGTGGGCTTATATTGTGTACAGGGGGAGGGCTGAGGAGCACAAGGTCACTTACTATTAACCTGTTAATGGACACTTGTGAAAATCACACCTTATTCTGCTGTAAAATTCCTGTCTACAATGTGTTCCCATAAAGAGTGAATTTTGCATTTAATATGAATGTTTGAACTCAGTTTGATCCACAAACACTGGATAACAATAGAACATGTGCTGTGGGGGTCTAAAAACCTGTCAGGCAGAAGTCCATTGTGTATCCTGTGGGGCCTTTTGTTCTTATCTCCAGCCTAAATGGATTTGAACCTGTCCTCAGGTCTTTTTGGCACAAAGACCTTTTGGCTATATACAGTCTCTTGCCAATGTATGTAAATTAACCCCTTCACCCCCGAGGGTTGTTGCACGTTAATGACCGGGCCAATTTTTACAATTCTGACCACTGTCTCTTTATGAGGCTATAACTCTGGAACACTTCAACGGTTCTTCGCGATTCTGAGAATGTTTTCTCGTGACATATTGTACTTCACGATAGTGGTAAAATTCTTCCATATAACTTGCATTTATTTTGAAAAAACACAAATATGGCGAAAATTTGAAAATTTTGCAATTTTCAAATTTTGAATTTTTATTCCCTTAAAACAGAGAAATATGTCACACAAAATAGTTAAGAAATAACATTTTCCCACATGTCTACATCAACACAATTTTGTAACCAAAATTTTTTTTTCTTAGGAAATTATAAGGGTTAAAGTTGACCAGCGATTTCTCATTTTTTACAACAAAATTTGCAAAGCCATTTTTTTAGGGACCACCTCATATTTGAAGTCACTTTGAGGGGTCTATATAGCAGAAAATACCCAAAAGTGACACCATTCTAAAACTGCAACCCTCAAGGTACTAAAAAACCCATTCAAGAAGTTTATTAACCCTTCAGGTGCTTCACAGGCTGAAGCAACGTGGAAGGAAAAAATGAGTATTTAACTTTTAGCCACAAAAATGATCTTTTACAAACTTTTTTTATTTTCAAAAGGGTAAAAGGAGAAAATGGACAGATAAAGTTGTTGTGCAATTTCTCCTGAGTACGCCAATACCCCATATGGGGGAAAACCACTGTTTGGGCACACGGCAGAGCTCGTAAGGGAAGGAGCGCCGTTTGACTTTTTCAAACCAAAATTGGCTGCAATTGAGATTGGATGCCATGTCGTGTTTGGAGAGCCCCTGATGTGCCTAAACAGTGGAAACCCCCCACAAGTGACATCATTTTGGAAACTAGACCCCCTAAGGAACTTATCTAGATCGTTGTGAGCACTTTGAACCCCCAAGTGTTTCACAAAAGTTTATAAGCCTGGTGTGAAAAAAAAAAATTTCCACAAAAATGATTTTTTAGTCCCAAATTTTTGATTTTTCCCAAGGAAATTGGACCCCAAAAGTTGTTATCCAATTTGTCCTGAGTACGCTGATACCCATATGTGGGGGGGAACTGTTTTGGCGCACGGCAGGGTTTGGAAAGGAAGTAGTAACGTTTTGGAAATGCATATGTTGATGGGGGTCATGTTCCGTTTGCAGTGCCCGGGCATGAAAATAAAAAATCCTATTTTTTTCCCACAAAAATTATCTTTTAGTCACTAATTTTTATTTTCCCAAGGGTAACAGGAGAAATTGGACCACAAAAGTTGTTTTCCAATTTGTCCTGAGTATGCTGATACCCCATATGTGGGGGAACCACTGTTTGGGCACACGGCAGAGCTCGAATTAGACTTTTTCTAATCAAAATTGGCTGGAATTGAGATTGGACGCCATGTTGCATTTGGAGAGCCCCTGATGTGCCTAAACAGTGGAAACCCCCCACAAGTGACCCATTTGGGAAACTAGACCCCCTAAGGAACTTATCTAGATCTGTGGTGAGCAATTTGAACCCCCAAGTGCTTCACACAAGTTTATAACGTAGAGCCGTAAAATTAAAAAATCATATTTTTTCCACAAAAATGATCTTTTCACCCCAATTGTTATTTTCCCAAGGGTAACAGACTCCAAAAGTATTGTGCAATTTGTCCTGAGTACGCTGATACCCCATATGTGGGGGTAAACCACTGTTTGGGGTGCATGGCAGAGTTTGGAAGGGAAGGAGCGCCGTTTGACTTTTTCAACGCATAATTGGCTGGATGCATGTCGTGTTTGGAGAGCTCCGATCTGCCTAAACAGTGGAACCCCCGACAATTACACCATTTTGGAAACTAGACCCCTCAAGGAACTTATTCTAGATGTGTGGTGAGCACTTTGAACCCCGAAGTGCTTCACAGAAGTTTATAACGTACAGCCGTAAAAAATAAAAAATCTTTTTTTTTACAAAAATGATTTTAAAGCCAACAATATTTTATTTTCACAAGGGCAACAGGAGAAATTGGACCCCAAAAAGTTGTTGTCCAATTTGTCCTGAGTACGCTGATACTCAATATGTGGGAGAAAACTACTGTATGGGCACACGTTGGGCTCGGAGGGAATAGTGACGTTTTGGATTGCAGACTTTGATGGAATGGTTGGGTGCGTCATGTCGCATTTGGAGAGCCCCTGATGCACCTAAACAGTGGAAACCCCACAAGTGACCCCATTTTCGAAAATAGACCCCACCAGGAACTTATCTAATGTGTGGTGTGCACTTTGAACCCGAAGTGCTTCACAGAAGTTTATAACGTACAGCCGTAAAAATAAAATTCCTTTTTTTTTACAAAAATGATTTTTTTCACCCCCAAATTTTTTATTTTCTCAAGGTAACAGAAGAAATAGGACAAATTGCACAATAATTCTTGGGGTCCAGAGTATGCTGATACTCATATGTTGGGGTAAACTCTGTTTGGGCGCATGGCAGAGCTCAGATCTGAAGGAGCACCGTTTGACTTTTTCAACGCAGAATTGGCTGGAATTGAGATCAGACGCCTTGTCACAATTGGAGAGCCCCTGATGTGCCAAAAACAGCAGAAACCCCCCAATTCTAAAGGGTATGCCACACTAAACAACATCGCTAACGGGATCGCTAAAAAACGTCACTAATTAGCGATCCCGTTAGCGATGTTGTGTGGGGCAGCTGCCAGCGACGAGCTTCCTGCTGTATCTCGCTCGTCGCCGGAATCGTTCCGGACCCTTTTTCGTCGCTGGCGCCCGCTGGGTAAGTATATATCGCTAAGTGTGGCACCTTTTTAGCGATTTAGCGGTACTTTTGTCCCGCTAAAGTCGTTAAGGAGATCGCTAACCGCGATAGCGTCCTTAACGTATCGCTAAATGTGGCCGACATAGCGATATAGAAACAATCCCGCTAGCGATTCATTAGTATGCGACGCTAACGAGATCGCTAGCGGGAATTGTGTAGTGTGGCAGTACCTTAACCCAACCCTAACAACCAACACACCCCTAACCCAAGTCCCAACCCTAACCACCAACCTAACCCTAACACACCCCAACCCCTAATCCCAACCCTTAATCCTAACGTTAGCGCCACCCTAACCCATAACTTTAGCCGCAACCCTAACCCTAATGGGAAAAGCAAATAAAATACATTTTTTTTATTTTATTATTTTTCCCTAACTAGGGGGTGATAAAGGGGGTTTGATTTACTATTTATAGCGGGTAAATTTATATACCAGACCGAAAAAATACCACCAATTGGTAAAATAAGGATATAATCAGAGTATAACATGCAGAATATATAAATCAAATAAAGGAAATGCACTACTCAAAAAGGAAAATACAAATTTTATTTAAAACACAAATTTAAAATTACCAAGGATGGCAAGTGATAAACCAACAAAGCGAGGTTGGTAACAGACAGGTGCAGCAGCAATAAGGATACCATATAATAAGGAGAAAATATAGGGACCTAATGCAAAATGCAAATAGTAACTAAACTCAGGGCATGACAAAGTAAAGAGAGTGATGCACACACATCTAAGTCAAGGCAGAGTGTTTAAATACCACAATAAGGTCCGAAAAAAACAAAAAAAGACATAAATAGATGGCCCAGCTGGTATACCTGAGTGAGACCGCGTCCCTGCCACCCAACGCGCGTTTCGGCGCGTGCCTTCTTCCGGGGGTATGGCATCACATAAACAGAGCGGTATATATATCCATAGTGGCCAATCAAACAGAGAGGTGTCGAATTCCCATCTCATACGGCGCATGAGCGACCCCGTGACCGGAAGTGACTACCACCGAGTGCGTCATCAGCTGGGCAGGAACGCAGCGCCAGCCCCGCCCACAGGTGAAGTGGGTTTGTGGGAGCGCGTCACCGGCAACAGCCGATTGAAACGCCGTCGGGATAGAAACCATCGGCAGGGAGCGCGCATGCGCACGGGAGCAAAATGAAGGAATATCGTGAAGACAAAAATGAACACAGAACGGAATAAAAAACCAGCACATAAAGAAAGGTACCAATACAGATACTAGGATAATGTTTTACAAAAAAGAGCTAGATACACAAAAATAAGCAGGTGCATAATAGGAGCAAAAGTGCAGGTACTGACAAGATGAAAAATAAAACATAAATATAAATTTAAATTTACATTGTGTAATATATAATATATAATAATATTACATGAATCATAATAATGTAATATAAGTGAGTAACCAACAGTGAATGAGGACAAAGTGTGACCAAAGAAGAATATATATAGACGACTTGTAGATCCGTTCCGTCTGAATAGAATTGCCAAGGAAATATACATCAGTCATTGGATCAAAGAATCTAAAACAAAAAGATGATAAATTAAAACATAATAAAAGATGCCATTAAAAGCATGCTACAAGTGATCAGAGAAAGGACGCAAAACTCAGACTCTATTTAAACCTTGGGGATGAGGTACGTAGCCTCCAGATCCATCTAGCCTCTCTCTGTGCAGCAGGCCCATAATTTACCACCACGTAAATTTGGAACCAACCTATCAATGCCCTAACCAAAAAGCCAGAAGGTTCACAAGAATGGTGAGTTTTAAAGTGGCGGGGTTGTTTTAGAGACCCAACGTCACTCCCCTTTAGCAGCCGCCAGAATTCCGAACTGTTCCGTACCGTAATTTAAGGGCCGAGTTGTAAGGCCCCATAACATCTCGCAGGAATGTACATAGTAACAACCATGCTCGTGGCAGGTAATAGATTGGGTAATAACAATTCATCCCCATCAGTTAAAAAAAATTTTAGCATGGAAATATTAGGCAAAGCAATGCATTTGCAAAAAAGGTCGGATCCCCAAATTTTTGCATGGGGAGTGGGGATGGAGGGAAATAAGGAGGAGGGTGGGTGGTTTAAGAAAGCTCCTCACTAAATGGTCACCAAATTGTCGGATCCCAGCAACCACCGAAGGGTCATCCGATAAATAGTTTTTCAAAACAGGGTCAAAGCAATATGGGCCAAAATTTTCATTAGCATTATACTTCCCTCCATTAGAATTGAAATTGAGTAACCAAATTTACCGTTCCTAGATTGAGTTGAGCAGATAATACAACAGATGTTGTTATCAGTGTTTCTAGCTCGATTAATCCCTTTTAAAATCGATCTTTACTGAACCGCGATCTAGAAAGCGTTGTTTCATGTCCCAGCTTTTTGCTAAAAGGTCTCATCAGAGGAACAAACCCTTCTAATTCGTAAAATTTGGGACCTGTGGGGCTGTTTAATAACGTGGGGAGGGTGGGATGATGACGCTGAAAAACGGAATGACCAGGGTATCCTTACGGAAAACATCGGCAGAGAAACCCATTGGGTCCTCCCACCATGACATCCAAAAAATCAAACCCTGAAAATTACATTGTAATCAAATGATATTGAGATGATTCTCATTCAAATTATTGAAAAATACTGTAAATAGAAGATGTACCTCGCCATTGGGAAGATATCATCAATGTGCGGGCAAAAGATGCCCCTCCATTGATGAACCCCACCACGAGAAAAGATCCCTCCCCCACAGCCCCGGAACAGTTTAGCATACGAAGGGCACAAGCCGTGCCCATTGCGGTTCCCTGGAGCTGTAGGTAGAAGGACCCTTTAAAAACAAAACAATTAGAGTCAAAAGAAAACTTAAATTATCAATCAAAAAGTTGATGTCACTTGTGTTGAGACTCGTCTTTGAAAGAAATGGTAAACAGCCCTCGGCTCCTCGTGGCGAATATTAGTGATAATGACTCTACGTCACATGTGACAAGGAGCATGTCCTCATCAACATGTACGGATCAATTTCTTAAAAAAATTCGAATATCTTAAGTACGATGGAATTCTCCACGAGGGGCCTGGGGGAATGAGTCAATTACTTGCCAATGTTTCCGTAAGCCCACCCCCCCAAGATAAAGGCCTACCTGGAGGATTTTGGAGGCATTTGTGCACTTAGGCAAGAGGTAAAGGGTCGGTAAAGGGGTCTTTAACCAGCAAAGTATCCAAACTTGGGGGGTGCACTTAGCGTTAATGCCTTATGTAGAATTTTACCCAGTTCTTCCCTGATGAAATCAAAGGATTAAAGGTAAGTTTTTATAGCAACGTGTATCCCTCAGCTGGTGAGCTTCAGAGACATATCTTAGTTGGCCAGACAAACCACGTTTCCCCCTGTCACTGGCTTTGAAGAACATCGTTCAATTTTTAAGTTCTTGAGCCCAGAAAGTTCTGACAAGAAAGATCCTGAGGTTAATTTGTAGGAATTTTCTCAAAACTTTAGAAAAGTTTTAAAGAAGAATCAACACCGGCACAGTGAAAGGAGGAAACTTTCAGATTTTGGATAGATGGAGGGGGGGACCTTACCTAAAGGTGGATTATTATGTTCAAGTCCCACTCCCCAATAAAACGGAGGGCCGTTGCTCCCCAGGAAGTGGAAAATTTTGGTTTTAATTGTTCGTCATGAGCCTTTCTTGAAAATTAAAGATCTTGCAAAAAAGTGCAGACTTCAAAGCTAAAATGAATCAAAACGCATACGGGTGAAAAAAAAACCTTAGACAAAGAGAAATTCTCATAGAAAAAGTGGTTTCAGATAAATTAATTACCTTTAGGGTATCCTTTTTGTTAAGCATGGACCCCGTTTTCTACATCAGTTTTTTGTTCCATTTCCTCTTGCCTTTGGTGCCAAAGGAGTGGCGAATAGAGTATAAGAAGCACCGGGTTTCACCAGAAGAAGAGATCGGGAAAAAGAAGAAGATTCGTATTTTTGGGAAAAGATCACCCTTCTCCTCTGTAAGCATTTTATTTTGAAAGTCTGTGCTATCACATAATAGTTTTTTAGCATGGTCCTTTTTATCTGTGCTTCCATTCGCAGAACATTTGTTATTAAAGCTCAAAAAGCAGAAAAAAGTATCCACGTGGCAATTTTTTTAAATTTAGAAAAAAGCCATCAACTCATTTTCCATGGAGGGAAAAAGATTTTTTGTTAAGCCAATAATAATTCCATAAACTGAGAGAGGCTTTATTGCAAATAACCTCCCAATTGAAATAAACTGCCATCAGTTACAGGAAAGGAGGGGAAAATTTTACCGGAGGGCCACTGTCACGTGTCTAATGAATGTATACAATGCAGAAACAAATTTAAAACAGGAACAACACTTATACAACAACTAGTATGCAACATCCAAGTAAGTATAGAATAGATTACCTGACAGATCTCTTCGAACTCAGGGGTTTAAATTTTAGGATGATGAGTGAACAGAAAGAGGTGGACCGGGATCTAACTGACCCCAAAATGGGGTCCTAACTAATCCTCACCTTGGAGGTAGAAAGGTTCAGAGGTCCAAGTCTCCACCTAAACCCGTCTCCTATCAAGACCCTAACCCTGTAACATCCTAAAGGATCCTGTACCACCAAAGGGAATGGGTGATCTCGTAAATACACGATTGAATATAAGACAGACGGAAAAACTCGCTTGCTACACCTCAAAACCAAAGGAACATAAATTGGTCGGGAAATAAACCTAACCAAGTTGAGCTTAGAACAACTAAGGAGCTCAAACTAAAGTCTATACGATTATTCATCTGTGGTCTGCATAAGGTTTCATGGCAACCCCCCAACAGACAACCCGGAATTTAAAAGGAAACCAATCAACAAATAATCAATTGGCCGGGAGAAACGCACCATCCCAGAACCGGCACAGACAGAATTAACTCCCTACTCCAACAAAGAAACAGCCAGCTCAGCTGTGAGAAGTCAAAATGTGCAAACCACGCGATTTGTGCAATGCACACTGACAGTACCCCCCTTTTACGGGGGGCCCCCGGACCCCCCCAGGTCCGGGGCCGGGTGATTTGTGAAGAAAAGGGCCCAACCAAACATCTGCTTAAAAATCAGAGCAGGACCCAGTCCCCTCCTTGGACCATCCCCTTCCCCAAGCCCCAAGTACTAAAGGGGGGGGGGGCGATTCAGACTGGTAATGATCTTTGATACTTGAAATTCCAATTACCATTGCCAACACAGGAGGGGGGGGTGGGGTGACGGTATGAGGGGTCCACATCTTTTAAGAATGATTGTGGAAAATTTTATGAATTTTAAAGAGGGGAGGCCCACAAATGCCACAGGATTAATTTGGAACGACCCCGGGGCCCCCATAAATTTGGGGCCCAGTTTCCAGGGGGCACAAAAATTTTATACCCCGGGGAAACCATACAGATCGTTCAATTCAGATCTGGACCGAAAACCCTCCACAGCCATTTTTTTAAGGTTTTTTCCCCCCGCACTCAGATTATTAATACCCTCTCCCACAGAACAAGTGACGACGAAAAAAGCTCCCCTCGGCCCCAAAAGGGCCCCCCCATTGAAAGTACAAAACTGGGGGAAACCAATCCCCCAAAAAAAAAGGGGATTTTTCCCGGGGGGCTCGCTCCGCCGTTGTTAAGAGGGTTCTCCCCGAGGCAAAAAAAAAACCCCGTCCTTTTGGGTTTTTCCGAGACAAAACCGGGATATTTCAAACCTGATTAGCCTTGTCTGCTTTGGTCTGGGGATGAAAACCCCGGGGGAAAAAAAAAACATTGCACCCCCCACTAAAAAAAAGCCCCCAAAATTTGCACAAACGGACCCCCTATCTGAACCACACAGGGGGCCCCCCCTGAAGCTAACGACCCCCCAAAAAAACCCCCCGCGCCGAGTTTTAGATTGGGATGGGGGAAAGCAACGAAATTGCCATTTACTAAACCCCGTCAACAACCCCATATGACAGTTTTCCCGACGACGGGGGGAAGGCCGTAAAAAAATCCATGATAAAGAGCCCGGGGCGCCCCCGGAATTTAAAGGGGGAAAGGGGGCCCCCGACGGACGGGTATGGGGGGTTTAGAGCGAGCCACCCCCCACATGAGCGAAAAAATTATAAACCTTTTTAATTAGCCACCAAAACCGGCGAGAAAGAGACAAAAGTAGCTTACTCCCGGGGTGCCCCGCTAGAGCAATTTTGATGGTCAAAACCTTTTTTTCAAAGATTTGGACAAAAAGTCTCCCGGGGTCCTCAGGGGCGTCCCCCGGGCCTCAACACCCCTCCCAAGCCAGAAAAAACAGCCACTCCACCCCCCCCTAAAGGGGAAGGGGCTGGTCATCCGTTTTCCCCCCCCTGGGAAACGCGAGAAAGGCATCAGCCTTTAATTTTTTAGACCCCGGGCATAAGTGAACAAAAAAAACCTGGTAAAAAAAAAACGACCCTGAGCTTTTGGGAAACAGCGCTTAGCGGTTTTTCCAAAAAAAACAGGTTTTTTTTCAGTAATAACGGTAACCGGGGACTGCCCCCCCCAAAAAAGTGACCATCTTAAAAAAAATTTAAATGGAAAAAATTCCCTTCCCCATATCATAATTTTTTTGGCGGCGACAATTTTAAAAAGAAAGCGCAGGACCCTTTTTCCAGGGGACGCCCCGGGGCAATATAGCACCCCCCCCTCTCAGACCATCCACCCACAATGAACGGGTGAGATGCATTGGGGATGAGAAGGTGCCGAACAAAACATTTCTTCAAAGAGGGGAAAAAGGTTGGAAGCTTGTCCCCCATTTAGAAAAATCCGCCCCCCTTTTTTTTCATGTCAGTGGAAAAGGGTTTGAGACAATGAAAATTTTAAATAAATTTCCGGTAGATTAGCAAACCCCCAAAAAACCGCAGAGTTAAATCCCCCCTGACCCCATTCAAGATGCTCTCACCTTTTCAGGGGGGCCTACGGAAACCGGGGCTGACACCAAAAAACCCAAAAAACTGAAGTTCCCCTACGGCAAAACCATTTCCAGTTTTGCGTATAGTTTTTTGTCCGCGTTGCAACACCTTCTCACATGCCCGAGGGCACAAGACTGGGATAAAAAAAAAGTATCCAAAAAACAAACAAAAGCCCACAAGGGACGAAAAAGTCTTAAAAAAAATTTTGGGGGTATGTGGGGCAGAAGTCAAAAAAAGGCATACAGGGTTTCATAAGTCCCCCCGTTTTTTAAACCCCTTTTTCCCCCCTCACCCCCCTTTTACCCCAAAAATTTTAAAGCCCCCCGAACCCAAATTTTTGAAAACCCCTTTTGGGCCCAACAATTTGATTGAAGAAACAGGGAAAAGAGGGGGGATAGGGATCCGAACAGAATCCGATTAAGTTCGCGGGAAACCAAGCAAGGGCGTAGGCCCCCACTTTCTTTTTCACAAAGAAAACCCGCGGTAGGGGGAAAAAAAGGGGTTAAATCCCCCTTTGCCAGTTTTTTAGAAAATAATCTTTCAAGCCGCCCCGGACCAGAAAGATTTAAACCCAAACTTTGGCAATTGACGGAAGGAGAAAATAGGCAGTCATACACGCGATAGGGGCAACCCTGACACCCCTCCTCGAAAAAACCCCCCAAAATCCCCAAAAAAAGGAGGCAATGAAGCACGACCGCATGATCTGTGTTCGCAGTTTTTTAAAAACCCCCCCTTGGCTTATTTCTTGGACTGAAATTTAATCACGGGGTTTTTTTTAACCAACCAAAAGGAAGCCCCCCCAAAAAAGGGAGTGGAAAAACCCCCTCCAACAATAGCAAGAAATTTTTTCCCCCTGGGGATTGCCCCCCCCCAAGGAAATTTAAAAACCCCTCATAACAAAGCTACTTGGCCGGGGGGCCCTGGCGTCAATGAGAATATAGGGGAGGGGTTTTTTGACCAATACATCAAGCATCCTTGGCCGAGCAAAGGCTAAACCCAGATTCCCCCCGGAACCACAAAAAGAAGAACAGACAATCCCCCCACCTCGCCCCAACTACCCCTCCACTGGTACAAGGAACTGAGAAGAACTGGCGAAAAAATACATACTCCCGGTTGTCGCCACCACCAACCGGGATAAAAGTTTTCCCCGGCGATTTTGGGGCTCAACAAGGCACAAAGGACTTTCCCCCAACAAAATGTCCTCTTTCCCCGCAGAAAAAAACATCTTTATCCTGGGCTCCCCAATCCCCCTCCTAAAAAAGTTCCCCCCCAACTGCATAGCCACCCAAAGAAAGGGGAAAACCTAACATAAGGGACTTTAGTGGTAGGGGGAGAAACAACGGGAGTGGGGTTACCTCCCCCTCCCCAAACCCCGTCAAATAAAACAAGGGCCCCAAGAGCCCCGGAAAAGGGGAGACTCATACGGCAAAACGTTTTAATTTATCAAAACCCATGACAAAATGGCCCCTAAGAGGGGGTTTTCCACTGGATCTGGCCCTTACGAATCAAAAAAAATTCCCCTCCAACGATCCCTGCTTTCTTACGTAATTTGTGTCAGCAAAGACCCCCTCGGGTCATATATACCAACCCAGGCAAAAAAATTGTCTACAGACAGTGAGGGGGGATCCGGAGGAAGGGAAAATGCCCAGGTTTGGGGGGCCCCTTGCAGAATGAAAAACTTTCCCCCACTCCTGCCCCTCCTCCCTGATGATAAAAGGCCGAGCCAAAATACAATTTAATGCCTCCGAAGGGGAAAAAAATTTGTCTCCCACATGAACCTGCCGGGGGAGCTACTTTGTTAAACCCGGGTTTGCCCAGGGGAAAAAAAATTTTGGGGACTTAATGTCCTCAGCCCATGGATAATCCCTGCAACGCAGGCAGGGGGGCTACTGACCCCGGGAAAAAGGAGAAATTTTTAAAAGGCCCCTGAAAATGTCCGCTGTCTAATGATATGTAACAAGCAGTAACATTAATACAGGAAAAAACCTCTATACAACAAAGAAGAACATCACAGTAAATAGAATAGATTTTCCTAACGTATTGTGAACTAGGGTTAATCTTTGGGGTTTTTATGAGCTGAACGGAAAAAAGGTGGACCGGGACTAACCTGCCCCCAAAGGGGCCCAAAAAAAATCCCCCCCTTGGAGGTACTGATAAGGGGTTTAGGGGCCCCAAACCCCCAAACCAAAACCCCGTCTCCTATCAAAACCCCAACCCTGTAACAGTCCTAAAAGGATCCTGACTACCACCCAAAAGGGGAAAGGGCTGACTTAGCAAATACACAGATTAGACTAAAAGACAAAGATAAAATCCTTGCAAACACACTCAAACCCAAAGGAACATAAATGGCGGGGGGAAAAAAATTAACCAAGTTAGCTTAAAAACGGGGGGCCAAAACTAAAGTTAACAATTCATTCCAACGGGCTGCATAAAATTTCACTGGCCCCCAAGCAGAAACCCCAAAAAAAGGAAAAACCCAAACAACAAATAAAATTGCAGCCGGGAGAAACTGACCATCCCAGAACCGAACAACGAATTAACCCCCCAGCCCAAACAAAAGAAACAGCGTCAGCTGTGAAAAGAAAAAAGTGAACCGCGACGATTTTGGGAAAAAACACATGCACCCCCTGTATCAAAAATTTTTTTTAAATAATTTTAAGGAAAGCCCTTTTTCCACAAAGTTTGTGCATTTGGCAACTTTTTTTAATTTTGAGTTGGAAATAAAAACTCCCAAAAAATTGAAACATGTTAGGGGGACCACTGTCAAAAACCTGCGAAATTGGTTGCCAGGCCCCCACCCCGGGGTCTGTAACCATTGGTCAGGGGGGAACTGTGAAAATACACGAATAAAGTAAATCTTATATCCAGACCGAAAAAAAAACACAAAGGTAAAATAGGGAATAATCAAGAAAACTGAAAATAATAAATCAAAAAAAGGGAAAGCAACTAAAAAAAGGAAAAAACAAATTTTATTTAAATACAAAATTTTAAAAAAAGTCCAAGGAGGGGGGTGAAAACCAAAAAAGCGGGGGTTGAAAAGCGGGAGCCAAAAAGGGACCAAAAAAAAGGGGAAAAAAAGGACCTAATGCAAAATGCAAATAGTAACAAACCAGGGCATACAATGTAAAGAGAGTGTGCACAACATCCAAAGGTACGCCACATAAAAAGATCGCAACATCACGATACGACGCAAAATGAGATGTTGGTTTGAAAAAAGTTTTAATGTCCTGTAGCTGCCAAACGGACGATTTAATTTAAAACCCCCCCCAGCAGTAGCATCTTTTTTAAACGTTTGGGGGGTCGTTGGGGGGCGTCCACACTTGCATATACTGTGAAAACACGACCTCAAGGGGGGACGAGGAACCCCTTTTTCAGCCCCTCATCACAGTTTTGGGGGAATTTTTTACCTCAAAATATTATCAAGCCCCCCGCTTGTGTTGGATACCGCTCATAAAAGACCACGTATCCACTCCTCTCCTTTGCCCGAGCAGAAGGGTTTTTTTCAAATCTCCAGCACGTTCCAGTTTCCGCTGCCTTTGTATTACTGCGATCCATTTGTGCCACTTTTGCTGTTGCGTGTTCCGGTCTACGACTTTTTTTTCTGCGTCCAGTCTCTGACGTTAATCCTTGCGATCCATTTTGGCGTATCCAGTTTGTGACGCTATTTTCCCTTTTTTTCTTTTTTCTCCAAAATCACAACTTGGGGGTAGGTATTATTTTTGTCACATTTCATTTTTTTTTTAACTTAATTTTACAGATCCTTTTTTAATCTTGCTTTTGAAACCCTTTTGTCGTTCTCAATTTTTTTTTTTTTTGCCTTTTTTTGTTTTTTTTGTTCGGCCACCAAACACACCAACCACCATTTTGTGTCCCTGCTGTGTTCATGTTGAGGCTATAAACATTTTTTTATTTAACCTTCGGGGGTTCCAATAATATTTTTTTTACAGATGCTGAAAAACAAGATTTTTTCGGGAATTTTTCGAGCTCACCGCCCATGCCGTGTTTTTGGGAATAAAAAAACCCAAATTACGTAAATGGCTTAAAAAAAATGACCATACCAAAAAAGGTGGAGATGTCAAGACCGTTTCCCCATTGAAAAACCGCGGTTGTCATCGGGGAAAAAAATACAGGCCCCCGCACAGTGTAAAAAAGGCTCAATAAAGTTATAAATTCCACCAAACTGGAGCGGGGGGCCCATGATGTTTAGTCCCCCCAATGTGGTACTTTGATCGTTTGATTCCAAGGGACCCCAAAAGTACCCCCAGAAGGGACTCCAGTCGGTCTGAACCCGTTTACCCCCCGGACCCCCTGTCATACATTAAAACCTTTGTATTAAAACCATTTTTTAAGTACTCCAAAGTGGCTTTTAAAATTTAAATATATAATTTGGTGAAATGTAGATAAATGGAGAAAATATCCCTTCATGTCTGAGAATTTTTCAGCTCAACGGGGTTGGGCCACCATTTTCAAGGTCATTTTTAAAATTTTTGCGTTTGGGGGGAGTAAATTTTTTTTCTTTACAAAAGGTGTACAAAAAATTTAATTTTTGGGAAAACCCTGTTAGCCAGAAAAAATCGATGTGAATACTTTCCCCAA
This sequence comes from Oophaga sylvatica, assembly GCA_033576555.1. Taxonomy (NCBI): domain Eukaryota; kingdom Metazoa; phylum Chordata; class Amphibia; order Anura; family Dendrobatidae; genus Oophaga; species Oophaga sylvatica. The sequence goes on from JARQOD010000341.1 coordinate 132,838, forward strand.
TATGACAAGAGCATTTTAAGTGAACCTTTATTTTGGTAACCAAAAATTTTTGTTGCAGCTTCAGAACAGTGGCTCCTTTTTAGGGGAAATTACATTTGGAATAATTACATTATAAAAGGGGCACCTTTGAAGCTCTTGCTAAAATTGGACGGAAAGTATCACATCGATTGTTTTACAAGTGTCGTTTTACATTTTTGTGTGAAGTTAATTTTTTGCTTTGTGATTTACCCCTTTTTTTTTTGTTATGCAGGAAACCAAGGGCCGTCTCCACACCCCCAAGAACAAGAAAGCAATGCCCTTTTTTCGAAAAGAAGAAGAACCCACCCCCAAATTTTGGGGGCGGGCTTTCACCTTCAGGGGAAAGGGAAAAGGAAGGCCCCCCCACCCGGTACTCGAATTGGTGGGAAAATTCAAAAAAAAAAGCAAAAGCAGAAAAAGAACCTAAAATAACAGGGTTGCATACTTCGCAAATTGAGGCTGCCTACTCGGACCTGTTCAGCGGTTCATGCAGAGAGACTCATGTTAGGGGCTGACTCAAGCCTCTTTTAACTGGATAACAAAATGTTGCATGCCGCCGCAGTACCGGACAATCGTGGGGCCCCCAACCCGTGCCAAACCCAAACGTTGGGGGCTCCAAACTTGGTGCTCCCCCTTATTGTAATACACCCCGAGGGGCTCCCCTGCCAACCCAAACGTTGGGGCTCCCCCTTTTGTAATACCCGCAGAGGCGCAACCTGGCCAAAAACCCCAAAGGGGCTCCCCTTTTTTTTACACCGCGAGGCAGCGTGGTAATGGCAAGATCCCCCTTCCACATTGTAGTTTTTAAAATTTTTCAAAATTTTTTTTGTTGTCTATTTTTTTTTACATTGTTACCTTTCTTATAAAAAATTTTTTTTTCTAAAAAATTGTGGTCTTTTATTCTTATGTAGCAAAAATTAAAATGTTTATTTTATTACATCTACTTTCACACCGGGGCATGGTACTACCCCTTATAGGGGGTTCCCCCATAGGGAAAAAATGAAATTTTAAAAAAATTTCAAATATTAACATTTCTTATAAAGGCCCCGGGGCAAACAGCGCAAAACCCTTTTTAAAAAAAAATACACCACACCCCCGTTTTTTTTAAGTAAAAATTAAATAATATTTTTTTATATATATTTTTT